>CM034148.1:24249226-24547421 GCA_019776745.2 Taxus chinensis
CTTGTGTTGGAGTGTTTGATTCATTCCTGAGCAAATGATTGTTCTCACTGAAATTATGGGGAAACGAATTCTTCTCTTTTGCTGTTTGAATTCTGGAAATAGCATTGAAGTCTTACTGTGCATTATGATTGGTCTTGTTGTAGGTAACAACAATGAATAAATGTTATTTTGAACGGAATGCGCTCATAGAATTAGAAAATCATGTGAATAATTGATTGCATGATTGTATAGCTGTTTATCTGGTTACAATATAGTGAAGGATTTATGGATTCTTCTAGTATGGTAAATACATAGTAATGCATCCTTATACTATGTGATCTATGATAAATACGATGTTGTATTAACCTGTTTTGGATATTCATATGAGCCTGATTTAAATGAAGTATTGATAAGGACGATAAATTATTCCTTGTTTTCGTTTAAAGCTGATTATGAATGAAATTACTCTTGCTGCTGGAAAATGAATTCTGAGTGGATTTTGTAAGTTTCACTCTGAACTGTTATCTTGATTTGTGTCTCGTTTGGATTCAATTTTGGGATAGTCATGAGGAAAGAAATAGGGATATGGATGAATAACTTGGAAAAATGATCTTTTCTTCTTTCATTCGGTTGGAAATCTGTAATTCGTTAATAATGAATCTTGTAGTGCTTAGATATAAGCAACTATATGCATTGTTGTTTGCTTCCTTGTCTGTGCTTGATTGCTTGGAATCTAATATGATGCATGAACTGAAAGGAAAGTAATTGGTTACGTTTCAGTTAGTTTTACCCTTTTGCATTATTATTAATGAAAGGAGTGGGAAGGATAACAATTTGTTATATCATCAGTATGCTACTTGTATTCCTAAACTTTACAAATATTGTAATTTGGAACTTGTAACGGTTATGTGGAAAATGGGACAACAGTTTTTTTAGTTGATTGTGATGGTATTTTGATGGTTCAGTTGTTATGCTGATCATTCTTTGGTGCCTATTTCTTGATTGATGTCTTACTGTCGTTTCATAAAAGCAGGGTTCTTTTATTGAGACAATTAATTGAAGCACCTCATTTTAATGACAAGTGCTTAATATGCTCAGTTCATTGAACTGACCCGTGCAAATAATTTTGCAGATGGAATTTGATTAGAATGAAGACATGGTTGTTTTCTGATGCTTCTTTGAGTGTTTGAAGATGAATTGTATTTGCCTTACTATTATTCCTCTTCGAGGAATTGTGAAAAGAAGAAAGTACGTTCTTCTAACTATGAGTTGTAATGATGTTTTATTTAATCAAAGTCCAGTCAGTTGGATTGGCAGATGTATGGATGATGAATAAAAATACAAGTGTGATATTTTAATGACTATATCATTGATATTGTTGATTAAATTGGAAATATAATGTTATTTCTTGATTTGGATTTATTTAATTGTCCTTGGATGGACGTTAAAAAGAAACAGATATCTATTCTTACCTTAATGCAACTTTTAAGTTGAAATATGCAATTAGTTCATACTTGGGTAAAGATGAATTTTTAATTGACATTAAAAAGGATTAGGAAGAATATGATTCCATAACTGACAAGTATTCAGGATTAGCTTGGAAGCTAAGAATATCAATTAACTTAGGGGTAATCGAACTTCGCTTTCGAACTCCATTAATGACCTCGTATGTTGAATTCAGAAAGTAAGGATATGGGATAAGTATATCCATAACTAATGGACCTTAACTATGTAATGTTAAGGAGAATAAATGAATACATTATTAGGAATTAGACCTCATTTAAATGACGTCTAATAAGTTAGAATTCTGAATTTAGTTACAGTTGGGAAAATCTTGGTTAAGTTTAATAAGTTAAGCTTATCATGTTCGTCGGTAATGGGCTGCTTAATCCAATGATTGAGAAAAAAACCAAGTAGAGAAATGCAACCCTTCGGTACGAAGGAGAAGATGCATAATAAGCTAAAGGACGGATTTAGTCTCTCTTAGCTACGTACAACTGTAACGGGAACGAGGATAAAGGATCAGCACGGTTGCTGAAAGTTGATCTTAAATATTAAGATCATATCCAAATCACTTGAGCAGGATGTGTACTCTCGATGGGAGGATTCCGTGGGACATTGACATACGCCAGCTACAGCAAGGTGTCTTCATGAAGACGGGGTCTTCATGACGACACAATGTTATAGCTGACATATTGCAATGCCCTCCCGAATTAAATCATCAAGAATACATAGGCTGAATGTGAAGTTCTTGACTGGGGATGGGAGTATGATCTCGTATGCGGAGTGTCTCCGGAGGACTAAAGATAACTAGACACATGGAGTCGTGGGGAATGACACCGTATGTCTGCATATCTTTAGTTACCTGGAGTGCCTTCCTATATTCGTTCATATTGCTAGTTGGAAATTGGAAGTTTTAATCTGACCTTAAACTGAGAGGACTGGTAGGAACCAGGAAAGACCATTCTAGATAATAGGTGAAGTGAAGTGAAGGACGTATTCCATTGATGTGTATCACATCTAGGAATATGACCATGTAAAGCATGTGAAAATATTTGGCCAAAGTATTGCAAGTGCTGGTTGCGTTGTCCTTATCACTTAATTTAAGATGCAGGATGTCAGATGAATATCAGTACAGATATTCAGATAGGCTTCTTAAATGGATCACTTCGATAACCGGAAATGGTTAAGAGAACTGGTATATATAATATACTATGCATAAACGAATATGAAGGATCGGTTGTTGCCGAGTCATGAAATGAAGGATCGTTGAAACTCTGAGCCATGAAAATGGAATATCGGCAGTTCCTTAAGTCATTTACAGCAGCATATAGAATCTGCTATAAGATTGAATGGCATTGAATGTGTGTTCCATATTGTAAATATGTGAACATGGAACATTAGTTTTAAAAAGAAATTGTGTGATCCAAACTGTGTTGTTTGGGCAGAGAACAATTATTAAAACTTGAACGTGTGTTTGAATTTTATAATTTGTAACAGAGAACGTTATCAAATTTTTTTTTTCCCTTGTTCTAGTATCTTAAAATGGGGATGTTACATATATGATGCACTTTGGGCTAATAGAATTACACCCAAGAGAGCAATTGGAATGTCTCCTTTACAAGTAGTGTATGGTGTGAAAGCTCAACTACCAGTCACGGTGGAATTTCCAGCCTTGCATCTGATGAAAACCATTGAAGATTCAAGTTTCAGTAGCTCTTTGGACAAGAGAATTTAGTACCTTCAGAAGCTTGATGAGAATAGATTGCAAGTGGTTGAAAGGATTTGTTTGAAAAGAAAGCCAAACCCAAAGTTTTCCATGTGGGAGACATTGTGCTGCTTTGGGACAAAAGACATGAGCCACAAGGAAGCCATGGTAAGTTTGATTCTCTTTGGGTTGGTCCTTTTAGAATCAGACATTTTGCTGGAGAGAACTCTTTTTATCTGGATTACATGGATGGATCTCCTATCCCACTTCCTTATAGTGGGAAGTACCTAAATTTGTTCAAGTCCTAGGTGGCTAGGAAGTCCTTCTGTACATTGCATTTGGTTTTTGGTTTTGGCTTATTTCCCTTTATTGTTCTTTGTTGTGTGGTGTGTTTTGTTTTGGGTCTTCCCTTTTGTTTTTTTTGTTTCTTTTCATGTCTTGTGTGTGTTTCCTTGTATTGGTTTTGCTTTTTTCTCCTTTGCCCAATGGATAAGGCACTGGTCCTCTTTCCCAGAGTTATCTGCATTTCTTGATCTTGCATTGTGTCTTTGTTCCAAGCCAAGTCATCCCCAGAAAGAGATAGCTATTTTCACTTTCAAAATTCCCCTCATTTTTCAAGTCTAGACTTACAATTTTGAGTTGGTGCCCCTAAAAATATTGAAAAACAAAAAATTATGAAAATGGTTCTTTCCAAAGGCTTGCAGTCTCCTAGAAACTTCTTCATTAGATGGGAAATTTCTTCCCGTTTTTGAAAAGGTAAAGAAGTCCTCCTAACTCTTCATATTTTTCAAGTTATGGCCCGACGGACCTGAGATGGTATTATTTTCCCAAGGCGGGTTAGCAGGGCTGTGGGAGTTTTTTAGCACTTAACACCTTTTGGCAAAGGGCGTAGTTGGTGATGGCAGGCCCATGAGACCCTGCAGAGAGATAGAAAAAAGAATGCTTAAGGCCCGCCACCAATCAGATGGTGCCACGTAGTTGCGTTGAAAAGTCAAAGTGGGGATGCAGGTCGGCGGAGAATCTTGAAGTTTTAAATTTTTTATCAAAAAGAGTTAAAAGTAAAAAAGTGATCCACGACCCCTTTGCCAAGCAGATAATGCCACGTGTTTGACCATTGAAAAGTCAAAGCAGGTGAGTGGGCTAAAATGTTCCAAAATGCCTTTTTGTTGTAAAAGTTATAAAGTGTAACGTTTTCCCCCCCGCGCTCGCACCAATCAATTTCTTCCACGTGGACGGCCCAAATTTAAAGCTGTAAAAGCAAATTAAATGGCACATATTTAAACTAGCAAAATAATGGAACAACTGTATATTTTAAAACCTGGTTTTTCCATCATTAACGTTTCTTTGCGAATCAAGAATTCGAAAGGGCGTGAATTATTGGAATGATATGTAACCATTTCTTGCTTGCTCAAGGAAGTTGTAATCGTCTCTTGTGAGCTATTTTATGGCCTTTCAAAGCCATTGTATGGGGTTGGAATTTTGATATTCTAGAATTGTAATTTAGAATATGAAGAAATAAATACAAGGGTTTTCCCCTTTTTCCTTTGTTTTCTCTTTCCTTTTTGCTCTGATCTGTGAATCATTTAATCCTTGCATGCTTAGAAACTGTGTTCTAGTTTATACAATCTCAAGAACTTTGAGTCTGTGTATTGTGCCTGTTATAAATGTGAATGGTTCTACTTTATATCTCATTTGCTCTATACATATAAGGGTTTTCTATGCCATCTCTTTTCCTTGAAAGTATTGTCTTCTTCTGCCTCCCTCCTCTCTTCAAGTCTTCTATCCTCATGTATTGATAAATTTCTAGGCATAAAACACATTTCAAGATATCAGGAAACCACCATTGAATGGAAGATTGTGTATTTGTACATAGGTTTTGCCCCTGCTTTTAATAAGGGAACCTCTCCCATTAAAGAGGAGGGACTTGTTTGTCCCCAGACTGTGGTTTCATTCCAAGTCAAAATCTGAAACCCAACAATATCAAGGTCATATTCTTAGACTTTTTCTACCCAATCGCCTCTCTTAGTTCCAAACTCTTGTTGTGTAAGAATAGACTTGATGGTTGTATCAGGTACAAGCACAACAAAGTGAGAATTAAGAATTATTGTTGCAGACTCACAGCACCCCTGGATGCAGATCAGGCTTCTAGGTTGATGTTCAGGCATCCAGTGTGATTGCACAACATGGAATCCTTTCTCCAAGCATGGGACTTGTAAAGATGAGAAAATATTCTCTAGAGAAGGCTGGTTCCTATTCCTCTGTTCAGATGCACACAAAAAATGCAGAGGGTTTGCTAAAACCTAATCTAACTTGCCAAGGAGACAGGGTAAGAAAATGCATAGAATAAAAACCTAAACTACAAAGGTGATGCACCGAGGAATGCTAGACACTCATTTTGAAAATTTAACACAGACCACATAGATGCAATAACAAACACCATGCACAGGTAACCAAACTGCAATAAGAGATCAAAATGATATCAATGAATACATGAGAGGGTCGAGAGTCAATCACAACACATATATTATTGCTCAAGAGTCGATACAAGTACATTGCAGTGGCCAAGAGGAAAAAAAAGACTGGCATTGCAACCCATATGGGAGGTTTGAAAACTCCATAAATTCTCTAGAAAGCGAGGGAATAAGGGAGGATGCAAAACAAAAATGTCTGACCCCGTTGAAGGAGCTCTTCTTTTCAATATATATCAAGAAATGAGAGAGGGAAGAAAGAGGAAATCTAGAATCTGCCCTAACCACTTCTTGGTAGCATCTAAAATCATCTCATTATGACAAAAGTGGTGGATCCTAGCAAAATGGTAGGCTGTCTAACAGGAGCGGTGAGCTGTCTGCTGCATTAAAGTTGGCTGTTGAAGCATTACTTCTGTTTGTCACCACGTGTCAGATACATTTTCTTAATTTTCTCCCTCCAAACTACACCAAAATGTGAGATTGATCCTAGAATCATGTAGATAAATTCAACATCTTTCCATTGATATAAAGAATGTGCAAATCCGAGATTTGGATTGAAAGATACGAAGGTCTGAAGATTTTAGGGCACAAAACAGACGAAGAACGGATTTTTAAATTTATTTTCCATGCACTCTACCATCTGGATGATAAGTGGCAGGCTCTGGTTCGCTAGAGCAATTTTCTCTCTCCACCTTTTCATGGGATTTTCTTATGGGCCCCCTTAAACTTGGACACATGGCACTATTTAATTGTTTCGGATTAATGCTCGAAAACTCGCCCCTTTGACTTTTTGGATCTTTTTCTTTGGCAACACGTGTCATACTATGATTTTTCCACGGGCCTAGCCACATTTTCACGTCCACCCGCATCCTTTTGTCCCAGATGTCCCAGTACTTCATGGGACAAAATCCTCCGATCCACCCGAAATGGGCTTCCATCGTCCCTTTGACTGCTGGTGACATGTGGCGTGATTTGATTGGCTTTTGGCTCCTTTGGCTATCCGCGTCCTGCATGCCCCTTTGTCCCACTTTTCCTTGTGCTGAAGTTTCCTGTTTCGGCCGATTCGGTCGGTTCGTGTCCTTTGCATCCATTTGTCCCAAATGTCCTCAGTGCTGTCTAGGACAAATTCTTCCGGTTCACCCGATTCGGCCGGTTCGCGTCCTCCCCCCGCACTCTTGTCCCGCTTGCTCCCAGTAAAGGACTTGGAAAAATTTTCTTTCTTTCGGCCGATCCAGGAATTGCACGTCCATTTGTCCCAGATGTCCCTTTTCTATTTGGGCTACCTGGAGGCTTTTCCGCCAATCCGCACCTTCTGTGTATAATTGTTCCAACTGTCCCAAAGGTGGCCTTGAGCAGGAATTAGCCAATTTTACGATTTTCCCCTGAATCAATCTACCTGCTTGGAACTAAAAAAAACTCTGATGCATGTTATCAAATTAACTCTGGGGGGGTGAAATTTGGATAACAATTTGGAAAATTTTCGGGGTCACCTGTCTGCTAGGTAGAAGATCAGTGGCCTTATAGCGATCCGTTGGGCATGAAGTCATAAGCAATAACCTGAAATGAGCCTGATGTTGCAACTCCCTCCATGAGAGCACGCTGAACTGTAAAAAAACTCAATCTAGGAGCGACAAAACCTGCGCCAAATCACTTAGGGAAATTGGAACCTAACTACAACAAGACAATGTGCATACACACTTAGAGGAATTGAAATCTAGGCTAATATTTACAAGGGTGAACCTCTTATTTTCTTTTTTTTTAGCAATGTTTAAGATAGATTTCGTTGACTGGAATCGGGAGTTCTTCTTCGTCCAATGTAGACAATTGGAAGGCATTGCTATTCTTACATTCCATGACCATGTAGGGTCCACTCCCAAATGGCATCAAACTTGGAATGTTTTCCTGGTTTTTCCCAGTCTTCATCCCATTTCAGAACTAGGTCCCCTTCCTGGAAGGTTCTTGCTCTTGCTTTCTTATCAAACCATCTTTTCACTAAGGCTTGATCTTTCTCAATTGTTTGAACTGCACGTTCTCTAATTTCTTCCAATTCCATCAACTCTGCATACTTGGCCTCCATTGGTTCGAACTCAGCCAACTCCAACAACTTCATGAACTCCAATGTAGGTAGTTCTAATGACATGGGCAAGATTGCCTCTCTTCCATAGACAAGCCTGAATGGAGAGTTACCTGTGGATCTTTTGGGAGTGATCCTATCAGCCCATAAGGCTGATTTTAGCTTGGTATGCCAAGACCTCTGATTCTCATCAATAGTTCTCCTAATTATTCTTAGCAAATTTTTGTTCATGGACTCTGCCTATCCATTACCCTGTGGGTAATAATTGGAAGAGGTGCTCAAGTAGATTCCATTATTGACAGCCCATTCTGTAATCTTGGAACCTACAAATGTCAATGCATTGTCTGATGTGAATAGTGGCTGGCACACCAAACCTGGTCACTATTCCTTCATAAAATTCTAGTATATTAGACTCGTTTTCCTCCTTGAGTGCTACTGCTTCAGTCCACTTGGTGAAGTAGTCTGTTTCCGTAAGAATCCACTTATGGCCCTTGGCTTGAATTTGGGTTGATGACCCCAGATGAAGTCTAATCCCCATTGCAGAAATGGTTGGTCAACCAAGATTGGGTGCAATGGAAGCACTGCTAGTCTTTCTTTGCCTGTGAAGAGTGCACATTTCTTACACTTTCTTATCCATGTATAGCAGTCATTGAACACCGTGGGCCAATAATACCCTGCCTTTATTATCTTGAGAGCTGTTACTTGTGGGGCAAAATGTCCTCCAAAATCTCCATCGTGAAAATCTCATAACACCCTCTCAATTTGACCAATCCCAATGCACCTCAATAGAACCCCATTGATGTATTTCTTAAACAAAACACCATCAACAAGCGCATATGGAATGGCTTGTAATCCTGAAGTATCTCCTCTTTTCTTTGCTCATTTCCGGAGGGCATAGTCCTGTCTATAGGTAGTGTACCATATTCTGAGTCCAATAAGGGGTAGGCACATCATCATTTTCATATTCTTAGCCATCATGTAGTACCAAGACAGTCTCTTTTTCATCACCTGCTTCAACCTGTTGACTCAAGGCTAGCTGTTCACATAGTCCCTTTCCACGTATTAGTTTGGTGACCTTGATCTCGATGTCATATTCCATGACATGAGTTATCCACCCTGCACACTTCTCATTCAGATCCTTGTTTAGAAGGAAGTCCTTGACTCCCGCATGAGAGACCAATAATTGGATCTTGTTTTTTGAGACTAGGTGCTTGAATTTCTGTTAAACTCCTGATCACTGTAAGTACATGCTTTTCAATGAAAGAGTATCTAGTTTCGTATTCCTCCAAGCCTTGACTGAAGAGAGCAACTGGTTGTTCTAATCCTTCTTTGTTTTGTTGTGCCAGGATTACAGAAATTATGTCTCCACCACTGAAGGCATAATAGCACGAAGTCCCTTGGAGGAGTCTGGATTGACAAGAGTTGGGGTTTGAGATATAGCCTCTTTTATTGCCTCAAAACTTGCCTTGCCTTCAAATGTCCACTTAAATGCCATGCTCTTCTTTAACATCAGCGTTATTGGCTTTAAGAGAGTTGCAAAGTTTTGGAACAAACCTGTGGACAAAATTGATCCTTCCCAAGAAGCTTTAAAGAGCCTTCTTGTGACTTGGTAATGGAAATGCTTGAATTGCTTCAACCCGTTCTAGGTCAATCGTCAACCCTTCCTTTGAAACCAATATGGCCTAGAATTTTTCCCTCGTGAGCCAAGAATATGCACTTTTTGGGATTCAATGATACCCCAAGATACCCAATTCTACATCTCTGAAATACTTGCCTCAAATGACAATAGGTGGTCCACTACATTTTTTGAGAATACAGTGATGTTGTCAAGATATATCAGAACTATTTTGTTGATTAACCCCTTAAATGCCATATTCATTTCCCTTTAGAAGGTGGCTCCAGCATTTGATAGTCCAAAATGGCATCTTCTTGTAGGCATAGGTCCCCCATTTGGTGGTGAAATTCATCTTGAATTGGTCATCTTCTTTCACCATCACCTGATTATACCCTGAGTAGCCATCTAGGAGAGAGAATCTCTCTGAACCGGATACTACTTGCAATATTTGTTCCATTGAAGGAAGTGGGTAATGGTCTTTGAGAGATGCCCTATTGAGGTCCCGGAAATCTACACACAACCTGATTTCTCCGCTCTTCTTCTTGACCAGAACCAAGTTTGTAACCCAGCTTGAGTGCTTGATTGGGAATACAATGCTTGCCTCTATTATCTTGTTAAGCTCTTTCTTCATTAGAGGCTCAATGTGAGGGTTGACAGGTATCTGCTTCTGCCTAATGGGTTTAGCATCTAGATCCAATTCTATGGTATGTTGTGCCAACTTCGGATTGAATCCTCTCAAGTCTTCATAGCTCCAAGCGAAGACATCTGGAAATTCTTGGCAAAGCTGTATGAAATTTGATTTCTCTTGCTCAGTGGCCACTTTACCAATTTGAAGTATTTTGCCTTCCCCAACTAGAATTGGGCTATGAATCTTCTCTCTTGACCTATATGTTAGCCTTTTCCTTACGGAACTGGTTGTTAGGGTTGAAGATAGACTCCAATGTTACTAAACCCTTAGGAAGCTTGTTTGTCTGTAGCTGCACTACTTGATCCCAATACTGCTGCTCTAATCTGTCCTGATTTCTAGCTGAGAATTCAGCCTCTTCCTGTAGAAAATTGACGATCTGTTAATCATTCTCAAACACCTGCCAACTTGTGTTATTATCTGGCACTGTTGGCCTCACAATCACATGGATTTGTGGTTGTGTTTTTTCCCTTTTGATGTTGTCAACCACATAAAACGTTGCTCCAACTGCTGCGAGCCTATCCTTGGCTTCATTTTTCTTCCTGGGTATGGGCACAATGTTGAAAGCTTCGAAATCTTCAATGAGGTCCCATACCCTATTCTTGTAGCTCCTTAGCAAGTCGTTGTTCGTAGCATGTTGTCTTCTAACTTGGTTGATGATTAGCTCGCTATCCCCGAACACTTGCAAGTTATTTATCCCTTTTTTCCTAGCCCAATGAAGTCCATGAATCAAGGCCTCATATTCAGCTGTGTTGTTTGAACAAGAAAACTCGAAACGAAAAGCTGAATAATATTTGATGCCTTGAGGTGAAACAAGCATGGCTCCACCTCCTGCACCTTGCCTACTCCCTGATCCGTCAAAAAATAGCCGCCATACCTCATTGCCATCATTATGGATTGGCTTGGTGATGCTAAGAACAGGTTGATTTTCTTCATGTATACAATAAAATCCCAGCTTAGATTCTTCTACTTCTTGATAGGGATCAAAAAGCATGTATTTTGTTTGCCCATTCATCGAGAGTTAGGTCCGGGATACTTCCAACCTTGGTGTCAGCCTCATCAGTACTAGGGTGATATTCTTGATCAAATGCTGAGCAATCGGCATTAATCTGACTAGGAGTGTAAGGCTCAATATGGAAGTTTGTAATAGGTTCAGACCTAATTGTAGCCTTAGTTCCATACCTTGTTCTAAACAGCATGTGAGACCAATCAACAGAAAAATAGCCGCCAATTTTGGCTATGAAGTCCCTTGACAAGCAAAGGGCAAAGAGTGGTGGAAGGTCTATGACTGATACATCTTATAAGACAACAACATTTGGACATGCATGCAAGGTGAGACTCAAATTTCTAATCACTCCAACTGTTGCTATTGCTATCCCATCTAGCTGCACTACCCCTGTGGATGTTGTTTCATACTGGAGACCCTAGTTGATTAGCTATTTGCTTGGGCATCACTGAGCTACTTGCCCCTGGAATCAATCATGTAATTGTGTACTAGTTTATCCCCAATGATTAATGAAACATAGAAAGGAGGAGGCTTCGAAATTTTACCTTGTTGTCCTCCATGACTTCCTTCAGGCTGGACAGCATTTGTGAGCACTTTGTCTTGCATCTGAACCTGTTGATTTGAAGTTGGCCAATCCTTCATGGAAGCTTGCAGTAGATCTCTTTGTCCTGGGATGGATAGGGATTCCCATATTGATATATTTACGTTACTCTTCTTCATCTGTTTAATGATACTGAACGGGGATGAAGTATCCTTTTGTTGTCCCTTGGTTTACACACTTACTCCTTGTACGTGGGCAGCAATAGCTGGCATTTGAGTTGGCCTAGGGGTTGTTCTTGGCTGCCCTTGTGTATTTGAAACTGGACTCTGCTTGCATATCATTTGTGGAGCCGTGGAAGGTGGTGGATTGGCTGGGGCTAACATGGCTATTCTTCACCCCAAATTTCTCCTCTTTGACCTTGTGTTGGCTGTGACACCTTGAGAAACTGCTTGATTCATGCTACAGAAATCTTTTGCTTGCCATTTCACCAACGTGGTGTCATTTGGGGCTGATTGCTGTTGGAATGTTTCTGGTTGTTGGTTGTTTCCTTCACTGCCCTCACCCTCCACACTAGTAGTTGTCACCATTAGTGCTTGATTGAGAGCACCATTGAAACACATGGATTGGTTATGAGGCTCGTTACATGGAAAGCACCAATCATATTCCTGAGCAATGTTGTTCTGTGTTGGCACTAACGCCTTAGAGGCAGATATGGTATTTGGATTACAGGGATAGAATGGTCTATTGGTAGGGAGGCCTTGTTTGATTCATATTTACAGCTGGATTAGGTGGTCTTTGTGGTTGGTATGGCTGCCTATTAGGCTGAGCTTGGGGTTGATAAGAAGGTCTGAAACCTTGGGCTTGTTTCCTTTTGATAGTAACCAGCTCATTTCCCAAATTTTACAATTGTTTCGTGACCTCTTGGAGTTCATTCGAAGAACTTGGAGATGAAGTGGAAGCTTCACTTGCACTCTGATTTCTAGGAGTGGGAACATGAGCCAAAGTGGGTGCTTGACTAGTGCTTGGATTTTCTAAGTTTGGATACAAGGGCATGGGAGGCCTAGGAGCCAGTTTACCAGCTTGAATAAGACATTTTTCGGCCCTAATGGCCAATACTATAAGCCATAGGGATTGTTTTGCCTCCCATGGACTGAATTAACATAGAAATATTAGAATTTAAAGCTTTAGAGGTAATATAGAAAAGCACCTTCTGCTTTTGACCCTGACTGCCACTGGAATCCTATCCCAAGACCTTTGAAATATGAAGTTGAAGTCAGTCAGCTGCTCGTTGGGGGCTCTCTTGATAGTTGTCAGCTGCTCCAAAAGAGACAAGTTGTCTCCCTTCTCCCCAAATTGCTCGTGAAGTGCAATACACAGCTGATTCCAGTTTGTGATAGAACCAGCTCCAAGGCTCCTAAACCATTGTAATGCTTTACCCTTGAAGGAAGATGCCAGTAACTTGACAGCCACTTGCATTTCATTGATTTCATGGATTGCACAAAGGTTAGCAATATCTTTAACATGATCACCTGGAGTAGTCTGATTTTCTCTGGTGAAGTAGGGAATGTTCTTCAAGGCTACAATAAGAACTGGATGTTGTGCATTGAGAGCAAGTGGGTTGTTGCTTGTGTAGTTGACGTAGGGATTGTTCTAAGCCATTCTAATCGGTCTTAAAACCCTTGTATACTGAATGAAAGGCCTATTGGGTGGAGGAGTTCAGAGAGTTCTGTTTGGTGGAGATGGAGACCTTTGAATCCTTCTTCCTCTTTGCCTTCTTCTTGGAGATAACTGCAGGTATTCAAACAACGCTTCCTCTTCTCCAACTCTTGACCTTGTGGTGATTCTTCTCATGAGTTTTCAGGCCCGCACTGCTGAAACCAATTGATTCTTCCCCAGTGGAGTTGCCAGATATGCAAATAATAGCTCTTATAAGCAAGAAAACTACAGCAGATGCATATCAACTTTGCTGCAATAAAAATGAGACCTCTAGGTCCCACTCGGCATGTCAAAACTGTTGTTGCAGACTCACAGCACCCCTGGATGCAGATCAGGCTTCTAGGTTGATGTTCAGGCATCCAGTGTGATTGCACAACATGGAATCCTTTCTCCAAGCGTGGGACTTGTAAAGACGAGAAAAGATTCTCCAGAGAAGGCTGGTTCCTATTCCTCTATTCAGATGCACACAAAAAATGCAGAGGGTTTGCTAAAACCTAATCTAACTTGCCAAGGAGACAGGGTAAGAAAATGCATAGAATAAAACCTAAACTACAAAGGTGATGCACCGAGGAATGTTAGACACTCGTTTTGAAAATTTAACACATACCACATAGATGCAATACAAAAAACCATGCACAGGTAACCAAACTGCAATAAGAGATCAAAATGACAGCAATGAATACATGAGAGGGTCGAGAGTCAATCACAACACATATATTATTGCTCAAGAGTCGATACAGTACATTGCAGTGGCCAAGAGGCAAAAAAGACTGGTATTACAACCCATATGGGAGGTTTGAAAGCTCCACAATTTTTCTTGCAGACAAGGGAAGAAGGGAGGATGCAAAACAAGAATGTCCGACCCCTTAGAAAGCTCCTCTTTACAATATATATCAAGAATTGAGAGAGGGAAGAGAGAGGAAATTTAGAATCTGCCCCCAACCACTTCTTGGTAGCATTTAAAATCATCTCATTATGACAGAAGCGACGGATCCTAGCGAAACAGCGGGCTGTCTAACAGGAGCGGCGAGCTGTCTGCTTCATTAAAGTTGGTTGTTGAAGCATTACTTCTGTCTATCACCACGCGTCAGAGACATTTTCTTAATTTTCTCCCTCCAAACTACACCAAAATGCGAGATTGATCCCAGAATCATGTAGAGAATTTCAACAGCTTTCCGTTGATATAAAGAACGTGCAAATCCGAGCTCTGGATCAAAAGATACGAAGGTATGAAGATTTAGGGCACAAAACAGGTAAGAACATGTTTTAAAATCTTTTCTCGCGCTCTGCCATCTAGACGACACGTGGCAGGCCCTGATTCGCTGAGTAATTCTCTCTCTCCACCTTTCGTGGGCTTTTCTTGTGGGCCCCCTAAACTTGGACACGTGGCACTATTTCATTGGTTCGGATAAGTGCTCGAAAACTTGCCCCTTTGACTTTTTGGACCTTTTTCCTTGGCGACACGTGTCATGCTGTGATTTGTCTATGGGTCTGCCGGATTTTCACGTCCACCGTGTCCTTTTGTCCTGGATGTCCCAATGCTTCATGGGACAGAATCCTCCGATCCGCCCGAAATGGGCTTCCATGTCCCTTTTTTGCCGGTGACACGTGGCGTGATCTGATTGGCTTTCGGCTCCTTCGGCTATCCGTGTCTCGCGCGTCCCTTTGTCCCACTTGTCTTTGTGTTGAAGTTTCCCGTTTCGGCCGAACTGGCCGGTTCGCGTCCTCCGCGCACTCTTGTCCCACTTGCTCCCGGTAAAGGACTTGGACAAATTTTCTTTCTTTCAGCCGATTCGGGCATTTTGTGCCCATTTGTCCCAGATGTCCCTTTTCTGTTTGGGTTGCCTGAAGGATTTTCGGCCGATCCGCGCCTTCCGTGTATAATTGTTCCAACTGTCCCGAAGGTGGTCCTGAGCAGGACTTAGCCAATTTTACGATTTTCTCCTGAATCAATCTACTTGCTTGGAACTAAAAACTCTGATGCATGTTATCAAATTAACTCTGGGGGGGGAATTTGGATAACAAGAATATAAAAATGAAACTACTTGATTGTTTTGACCACTGCAAAAGCATGTTTCTCCATCATACTATATTTCAATTCATGAGCTTTTAGAACATAGCTCATGAATGCAATTAGAAGTTCGTGATCCTCAATTTTTTTTGAGTTAGAACAACATAGGAAAAGAGCTGACCATTGGTAATGATTTAGAGGCCAATCACGAAGCCAGGGTTCTCAAAGTTGTGAAGAAACATTCCCACACTTTTGCTTGGGATTAAAATGATATGAAGGGAATTCATCCTAACATTTGTACTCACCATATCTACACTGTGGATGTCAAACCTATAAGGTAGCCACAATGGAGAATTAACCCAACGCTCAGAGACATTGTCAAAGGCGAGATAGAAAAATTGCTAAAGGTAGGATTCATCTACCCTATATCTGATAGTCAGTGGGTGTCCCCATTAGTTATAGTTCCTAAGAAAAATGGTAAATGGAGAATATGTGTCGACTACAGGGAACTTAACATATCCACTAAGAAAGATTATTTTCCCATGCCTTTTATTGACCAGGTTTTGAACAATCTTGCTAGTAAGAAATAATTTTCTTTCTTGGATGGGTTTAGTGGGTATAACCAAATTAGTATTTCCCTTGCTGATCAAAATAAAAACTACCTTTACTTGCCCCTGGGGTACATTTCTTATTGATTTTTACCTTTTGGACTTCGTAATGCACCCGCTATGTTTCAGAGAGCAGTCTTGGCCATCTTTGCAGAGCTTATTAATGACTGTGTTGAAGTTTACATGGATGACTTCACCGTCCACAGATCCACTTTTGAAGAATCTCTGAATAACCTTCAGAAAGTATTGAGCATATGTGAGAAACACCAATTATCTCTGAGTCCTGAAAAATGTCTGATGATGGTCGATCAGGGAATTGTCTTAGGTCACCATGTTTCTACCAAAGAAGACCCTCAATTTAAAAGGTGGCAAGACTTTACTTCTCAAAAATTTTAACTTGGTCCAATTTTCGAGAAATATCGTCATGTGTGCTCAAATGGCTTGATCATGTCATGCTTTCTCAACACCTGGGTTTTGCACTAGCATCAAACAGTCAATCTCTTATCACCACATGGCCTGATATTCTTCTGTCAGATCACAGTTTGATAGCTTTCACGCTTACTTGGGATGGGGCCTCTATTAAAACTCCAAGCACACAATTTTATATGAATGTATCTTTGTTGCATCATCCAGGGTTTCTGGCATACATTTCCCAAGTCTGGAATATGGGTTCCATGTCCTCCTTATGTTGCCAGCTATATTTCATGGTGGAATGACATTATTCAACACACTTCCAAGTTTCTTCACCAATTTGGAAACCATGTGGCACGGGCCCTTAAGCATGCTAGTTTTTGCTATGTCCCCCACTCCATGGTGAAAGACATCTTATCAGAGATGGAGATGTCAAGTAAAATATTTAGATGGGAAAATAAAATGCAGGAGTATGATATGGACATCTAGTCCACAAAGTTGGTAGAGTTTTTGGTCTTTTAAGCTCATGGATGAGAGAAACTTGTAGAATGTGGAAGTGAATCAGCTAGAGGAAGAAAGGGTAGATGTGCTTGCAAAGTTGGTAAATTCTGAATGGTACAAGGACGTAATGTTTTACCTTAGACACCTTTGTTGTCCTGATCATTTAAATAAAAATCAGAAAGAGCCCTCAAGTTGGCTTCTCAAAAATATATCATTCCAGACCTTGGGCTGGCTTGGAATAACCCTGAAGGTGTCCTCTTGAAATTCATAGCTGAAGATGAAGCTCCCAAGATAGTTTCTAATTTCCATGGGGGAGTTTGTGGAGGACACTTTGCTAGAAGAGTAACAACATATAAGATTTTGAGAGATAGTTATTGGTGGCCTTCTCTTTTCAAAGATGCAACCCAATTGGTTAGAAAATGTGATAGTTGCCAACGTTTCTCTGGAAGACTGAAAGATTCAGGATCCATTCCTTTGCATCATTATCAATTGAATCTCCTTTCAAGAAATGGGGAATGGACTTCATTGGTGAAATTTTAGATCCTTCTAGTGTTGGTCACAAGTGGATCTTGTAGCCACTGATTATTTTACAAAATGGGGTTGAAGAAATCCCATCTAGAAAGGCAACACACCAAGTGGTAGTGGAATTCTTATTGAATCATATCATATATAGATTTGGATTTCCAGTTAAGATTGTATCTAATAATGCCATGTGCTTTAGAGCCAAACCTTTAATGGTAATGTGCAATGAATATGGAATCAATCTAACTTATTCTTCAAACTACAACTCCTAAGGGAATGCACAAGTTGAGTCTAGTAATAAGAACTTGCTGAAGATCATTAGAAGAGCCTTGGAAATGAACAAGAAAATTGGGGAGAATAATTGAAGTTTGCAGTTTAGGCTAATAGAATAACTCCTAAAAGAGCTACTAGAAAAATCCCATGTGAATTGGTGTATGGAACTCAGGCTTTACTACCCTTACACTTACAATTATCTTCATTTAATTTTGCCCAATAGTTGGAAGATTAAGAGCATGGCCCATATGAATCAAGGATCAATCAGATTATTGAGCTTGATGAGGAGAGAAGAGCATCCCATCAAAGGCATATTAGATTTAGATAGAAATTGAAGAAATTGTTTGACAAGAAGGTCACTCCTAGAGCCTTCAATATTAGAGATCTAGTTTTGTTGTGGGATAGTAGGCATGAAGACAAGGGAAAGCATGGCAAGTTTTATGTATTATGGATGGGCCCTTATTCCATTGATATCAGAATTGGTGAACATACCTTTTTTCTCAAAGATCTAGATTGGGAATTTCTTGAGGTACCTATTAATGGTAGAAATTTAAAACATTTCTTGTATTAATCCCCAAAGTGAGGTATGCACAAATTGTACAAATAATATAGTCTTTGTTTTGGCTATTTTTTTTGCTATTTGGTGGTTTTTGGTTTGCCCTTTGTTCTTGGAAGCAATTTTGGTTGGTTTCTCAGCTTGTTTTTGTGGGGTGGTTCTGGTTTTTTGGGCTACCTTATGTTTTGAATCCTTTTCCCAATGGTATTTTTGCACTTGGTCTACATTTGTCCTTGTGGCACTCACTGGGAGTGCCCATCCTGAGGCAAGAACCAATGTTAATGCCGTTTCTAAGCTTGCATTGTGTGCCCTAATTTTTCACGTCTGATTTTTCTCAGAAGTGTTGCATTTCTCAAATTGGTGATCTACAATTTCTCCCCCTGGTTGAAATGCTTCAAAAATGCCCATAAACTTTTTTTTTCCCTGGTGTAAAATAAAACTCCATTTGTGCTCTTATTTGTGCCCTAGGTTTTTCCAATTTTCAGGTTGTGTCGTTTTCCCTTTGCCAAATATTATAAAAATCGAAATTGATCAAATCTAAATTGTATGGGTTAATTTACCAATCCTAAGGTCTAAAATAATGCCAAAACATGATTCAGTTGATTCAAAATTAAAAAATTTGCAATCCTTGTTGAAAAATTTGATTTCTAGGGCATCCTTTAAATTTTTCACGATTTGACGGTCATACGGGTGTTGTTTGCCTGTCAAATTTATCATCACAAGGTAATGGCAACATGACGGGTTCCTATTGGTAGAGGGTTGTTGGGAAATGTCTCTAACTTATCATTTTTTGAAATTTTGGAAAAAGGGAAAAATTTGACCCGTGGCTCCGCCTTCCACAATGAAGTGCCTACGTGGAACATTTTGATTGGCTAGGGGATTGGTGGGTGGGTGGGATTTCCTTAGGAAATTTTACTTTCATTATGCAAAATTTTCAAAATCAAATTTTTACCCGAAGGACCGCAGTGAATAGGGAGAGGACACATGGCACGGAGGACGAGTGGATGGCGGGGGCACTTGGAGAATTTGTATGTTTTATGGCTCAAAGTGATAAAGTGATTTTTTGGCTCGAAATCCCTCGGCCAATCCCCAGTGGACACGTGTCCAGGAAAGAATAGGATGGGGCAATGGGTTTTGCAATTAATTTGAAGTATTTTCAAATGGTAAAATGAATTTTGGGCCGAAGCTCCACAACAAGTCAGGAAGTGACACATGTCTAAGGAAGAAAATGGAGGTGGAGGTTCGGACCTCGGGGGACAGAGTAAAATTTTGCCTTTTGGGCAAAAGGAGCTAAAGTGTAAATGGGAAGCATGCCTCCATAGCCTATCCATGATGGACACGTGGCACATTCTAAGAAGTCAAAGGAAGATCACGGGCCCGCGGTAATTTTTAAATTTTTCAAATTTTGTGGGAAGGTTTTAAGGTGGAATAGGAGGCTTGGCCCCGCAGCGAATCAGAGAGCACCACATGGCGGAGAAGAGATTGGGCTGCTGGGCCCATAGAAGTTTTTTGGAAAATTTTAATTTTAAAAAAAAAAGTGGTAAAATTGATAGAATTGGTCTACAGTTTTCAATGGGGCCCACATATGGACACATGGCGGGTCCAGGGGGGAAGCGGGGAAATTTTGTAAAAGTTTCCAAAACTTTAAAAAAGGTCATAAAAGCATTTTTAGAAGCATGGGCTCAAACCAATAATGTTTTGACATGTGTCCCACCTGATCTAAAGTTTAAAAAGGTAATATTGAGCTTATTTTTAAATGGAATTTTCCACGTGGAGGGCTGATATTAAAAGGTGGACGAAATCAACTGTTACTGTGCATTCATTTGTTAGGGCCACCATGGGAGCTCTAAGAAGCATGGAATCATGATTTCTTCACCAATTTTCATCAAATATTATATGATTTTGTGTTGTCTTGGCCTTCTAAGAACATTGGCATCATTTTCATGACCTAAATCTTCGATCTATGGTGTTTTTTATTGTAAATTTGGCTTAGGACCGAGAAAAAACGTGAAATGTCAAAATCAAAAGTTGCAGAGGTAAAATTGAAAAGGGGAAAAGGTAAAAAATGATGAATGAAAGATGATTGCATGCCCCAATGACAAAAACTTTCCCCATGGGATGGATAATGATCTGAATTTATGTAATTATTTAACTTTTTGTGCATACCTAGCAACCTGCGAGTTATTTTTCTGTTTGGTGTCATTGTCATTAAATCATGAGGTTTTTTGTAACAAATTTGATCCCATAGCATATTATTTGCTTGGGAAGGATACTCCAATGTGGCATGAGGTATATAATGCATTTTGGAAAAATTGTAAAGGGTTGGGAGTTGAAAATCATGAGCAAATTTTGAGAAAAAGCTCATTTTCTGAGAAAATCCACCAAAGAACCAGGTTAATGTCTCATGTGTTGAAAAATTCATGTATGTGGGTTGGTTACAAGTGTATAGCCACCACACATCTCTAAGATTGTTCCTGTAACTCTCCCCTGTTGTTGAATCTAACAAGTTTTGAATTAAATATGTATTTTTCTTTTGGCAATATGATGTCTGTTATCAATTTTAAATGCTTGCAAATAAATTTTATTGTTCTTGTTGCAATCTTGCATTGAAATTCTTTAGAAATCACACATGATCTCCATTTCTTGTTGATAGTTTAGTGGTATTTGTAATCTCATACTCAGAAGATCCTTCATCTGATAAGGAGATAAACAAATTTAAAATCACTTTACCTTCCTTGACTCTAGAGATTTCTTGTAAGCCTTTGGGGGTACCTTAGGCGTGGTTTGATCATGGATTTTTGTGTTTAATTGAGTTATTTAATTCAAGATTTTGTGGTAATTTCTTAATTATTGTGTGAAGAGTGCAACCTGGGTTTCCATTTGTGCTTCTTCTAGCTAAAAGAATATCCTGATTATTTTAGGCACTTCATCTGATAGTTGTTCAAGTGTTTTATAGATTTTCAAAGATTTGATCTATCCTAGTTTGTCATGTCAATTCCCCACCAAAACATCATCCAACAACAAATATCCTATCAAGTACTATCCCTGATTTGCATGTGTATACCCACAAAGATCAAAATCTATTTGTAAAAGTATGCATAACAGATCAGGATTTCCAATGTCTCTAGTAACCTTTGCCTTGTTTTTAGAACATACCCATGTTTTGAGAAGTGAGAACTTGTGAGAGTTCAGATCTAGGGTTTTGATCATGTTTTCATCCATGTCTCCATCATATAGTTGTAAGAAAAGAGAAGGACATCTTCATCTCCTTCACCATTACAAGGTTACAAAATAGGTTCTCTTACCTTGGTTGTAAGGCACAACCTAAAACAACTAGGAAAAGATCATGTCCTATTGGAGTGCTATCCATTTCTCCACAAACCTGAGTGCTAGCTAGACCATATCCTTAGATACCAACGAAATACAACATGATCTAATCTATCTTTAAGCTCCATGACATAGTTTTGGTGCTGCTCAGACTGAAAAGGAGAAAATTTTTTGATACCAACATGGACTTCGAGAGGTAGAATAACCTTTGTACCATAAACCAGAGAAAAAGGAGTGGCAGCAGTGGAAGTACGAATACTAGTACAGTATGCCCATAGGGAAAAAAGAATGTGCATATGCCAGTCCTTCCCAGTATCTTTAACCACTTTCATGAGATTTTTGTTCATAGTTTTATTAGTGGATTCGGCTTGGCCATTGGTTTTTGGGTAATATGGTGATGAGAAACTTAGCTAAATACTGAAGGTGTCGCAAAGTTTTCACAAGATTTTATTTTTAAAATGTTTTCCATTATCAGTAATAAGGTGATGTGGAACGCCAAAGTGACAAATAATGTGATGATTGATGAACTCACATATTTTCTTAGCATTAGTGGAAATGAGAGGTACAGATTCAACTCATTTAGTGTAATATTCAGTAGTGGTGATTATCCATTGATGTCTCTAGGAAGAATGGGGATTGATCTCTTTGACAAGATCCAAACCTCATTGAGAAAAGGGCCAAAGGTCACGACAAACCTGTAAGGCATGACTAAGTGTATGATGAAGATTGGCATGTTGTTGGAATTTTACAAAATGCTTAACATAGTCACAACAATCATGGTTAAGGGTTGGCCAGTAATATCCTAGGTGAAGAATATGCTTAGCAATTATGAGACCACTGAAGTTACCTCCACATATGCCATCACGAACTTCCTTAATGGTATAGGGAATTTTAGAATTTCTAAGGCACCGTAAGAGAATACCGTCAAAGCCACGCTTATAGAGGAGGCCACCCATGATGACATAACGGAAGGCCCTTTTGAGAAAGGCACATTGTCCATTACGAGTGAGGTCGAGAGGTAATATGGAGAAGGAAAGATATTCTGAGTATTATTTATACCAAAGGTCACTCGGGTCAAGAGCAGTGGTTCTGATAGACTAAACTTCACGAGGTAAATAAGAGGGTGATTGGAGTCTTTGTATGGTGAAAAATATTTTAGAGTCAGCGGGCGAAGCAGGTATCTAAGAAGCAAAGTAGGCCATGGTGTCTACAAATTTGTTGGTAGAACGTGGGATGGTTTGAAGGGTGTAATGGTCAAAGGTAGTCAAAAGTATGTCCACATGATGCTTATACTTTTGAAGTATCTCATTACGACACTGGTATATACCATTGACTTGGTTTATGACCATTTGAGAATCACCAAAGATGTTGATGGACTTAACATCTAAGGCATAAACATCTTGGAGACCTAATACGAGTGCTTCATATTCAAAAATATTGTTTTCATAATCAAAATTGAGTTTGAAAGACAACGGCATGGGTTTACTATCAAGTGGAATGAGGATAACACCAGCCCCACCTCCACGTTGACACTTGGAACAATTGAAGAAGAGTGTCATTTGGTAAGTGGGTTCGTCTAGGGAAAGGGTAGCAATAGACTCATCTGGAAAGTCAAAGTTGGAGGGTTGATCCCCATAAATTGGTATGTTAGCCAATTGGTCAGTGATAGCTTGGCCCTTGATGGAATTTTTATGGATGAATTCGAGGTTGAGGTTGGCTAGAAGCTTAAGCCAGTGTGCATCCCATTGGTTTTGATAAGGTTCGGCATACATGAAGTGTAAGGGGCCGGTGCTGGTCACAACATAGGTTTTGAGTTTGAGTAGGTAATGATGGAGTCTAGTGGCAACAAAAAATAAGGATAAGAATTTTTTTTTGGCATGGGTGTATCAGGTTTCATAGTCTATAAGAGTATGACTTATGTAATAAACCACCTATTCCCTATGTTTCTCATCGCAATGAGCGAGCATGGCCAATAAGGAATGATCGATAGTGGAGATGTATAGGTAGAAGGTTTAATCATCTTTAGGTGGAATGAGTATGGGTGGTTGAAGAAGGTATTGTTTTAAGTCCTCAAAATATTTTTGGTAGTCATCATCCCAATTAAAGGAGACATCCTTTTTGAGAATATGATGAAACAACTGACATCAATTGGAAAGTTGTGAAATGAAATGGCAAATAGACTTCAACTTACCTTGGAAGATATGAATTTTTCACAAGTTAGTGGGTGGAGGAATTTTGAGATTGGCCTTTACTTTAGCAGGGTCAATCTCTATACCATGTAAGGAAACAATAAATCCTAGGGTTACGTTCCCGAAAGAACTGCGAAGACACACTTCTTGGGCTAAAGGTGAACACAATACTTAATGAGGCAGTCAAATATGGTCTTTAGTATGGTGAGGTGCTCAAAATGACATTTATATTTGGTAAGGATATCGTCTATGTAATATTCCAATATACGGTTCATGATGTCATGGAAGATGTAAATCATAGCCTGCTTATATGTGGCACTAGCATTTTTAAGGCCAAAATGCATGACTCGATAGAAGAGGGTCCCCTAAGGGGTGATGAATGTGGTTTTTTGTTGATCATCTAGGGTAAGCAAGATTTTCTTATATCCTGAGAAACCATCCATGAGTGATAGCATCTCATGGCCCATAATAAGGTCAACCAGCTGGTCAATACTAGGTAAAGGAAAGTCATCTTTTGGGCAAGCTAGGTTGAGGTCACGAAAATCTATGTAAATAAAAAGTCCCCATGTTGCCTTAGTGATAGGGACAATGTTAGAAATCCATCGAGGATAATCAATGGGTAAGATGAAGGAAATATAAAGAAGGTGTTGAAGTTCTTCTTTTATTAGAAGAGTAATGCAAGGGTGTATTTTCCTCAGATTTTATTTTACGGGTTTGGCATTGAGAATGGTTATGATATTGTGGATTACTATGGTGGGGTAAATACTGGGCATGTCAGTAGTGAAATCAAGGTTGTGATTTTTGAGAAAATAAATGATGGCTTCCTGTTTAGTAGTATCTAAATATTGGCTAATATTTAGAATGTGAGGGTCGTCCTAAGTATATATGTTGACTTCAATATTCAATTCATTCAACATGGTTTGTGTCTAAGATGGTAATGATTGGTGAATATATGAATCTTCTGCACCAAGATAGGTGAGTATAGATTCATCATCATGACATTGAATGACATTAATTGAAGGTGTATTGTCATCGATCATTTTAGGATATAAGAAGGGAAGAGAAGAGGGAGCCTCGCCCTCACGTTGATAAGTCAAAGGCCCCAAGGAAATAGTGTTTATACAAAAAAAAGTAAGGAGGAATGGATTTTGGATCCATCGACTCTATCGGTGAAGGTGGTGAAGAAGATGGAGAAGGATCGATATCCGTAATCAGTTCAATGCGGGACTTCTTGGTAGGTAGTTTTGCAAATTCGATACCACTACGGTCATTATGTTTGTGGGTAGTACATAGAATAATAGTGTGATGACCTTGCTCATAAAATCCAAAACCAAAACCTTTCCATACACATCGGTGCAGGAAGGTGTGGGCGAAGCAGTGGTTAGTGAGTGACTGGAATTTAGCAGAAAAGGGGCAGGTTTAGGATGGTGATTCAGGTGTATAAGTGGAAGTATCAATTCCCCCATAGGTGATATTGGTGAAAAGGTGGAAAGGAGCATAAAGGAGATACTCTCCTATGTGGTGATCATAGTGAGGGTGTTGGTGAAGGCTTCCATACTCTTGTGGAGTGAGGAATGTGTTAACATTATATAGATGATACTCCCCTAGAGTGATGTGTTGAAAAATACCCTCCAAGGGATCATTGGTTGATATGTGGGTAGCTGGGATAAATGATGTCTTAGAGGCTAGATCAGAGGTGGAGCTAGCTAATTGAGAGGCTGATGGGTCGGCCCTGGAGGCCGTGGCAGCTATAGGAATGGATGATTTAGGTGTGGTTGAGATAGCGGCGGTACTAGTGAGTGGAGGTGTGGGTGAAAATGAATTGCTCCTGGAGGTAGATGCCTTAATGGGTAAAAGCACGTAATTGGGTCAGTAAAGCATGTTGAAGGTTTTGAAAGGTGATGGGTCAGCTGGAATGGTATAGGTGTGTCCTTCATGCTCAAATTTTACACAATGATGTAAAGTAGAAGGAACATAACCCATGACATGAATCTAGGGTCTAGCAAGAAATAGGTTATATTGAAACTCCCCCTCCAAGACGTAAAATAACTCTAGAATAGTATGGGGGCCCACAAAAACATGGAGGATGATGGTGTTAAGTGTAGAAGTGATAACATCATTAAATGAACATAACAAGATGGGATGTTTATGTATGTAATTATTAGGTATGTGCATTTGGTCGAATGCATGGGAGGAAATGATGTTAATGCTAGTGCCCTCATCGATCATAACATCTCGTACACATATATTATCAATATGGATAGAGATGAAAAGGGATTTCAAATCCGCCCCTTTTCTACTAACTTCCAGTCACTCACTAACCGCTGCTTTGCCGACACCTTCCTGCACCGATGTGCATGGAAAGGTTTTGGTTTTGGATTTTATGAACAAGATCATCACACTCTTATTCCATGTACTACCCACAAACATAACGACCGTAGTGGTATCGGCTTTGCTAAACTACCTACCAAGAAGGCCCGCATTGAACTCATTACAGATATCGATCCTTCTCCACCTTCTTCACCACCTTCACCGAAAAAGTCTATGGATCGAAAATCCATTCCTCCTAACTTTTTTTTTTTTCATAAACACCATTTCCTTGGGGCCTCTGACTTATCAACGTGAGGGCGAGGCTCCCTCTTCTCTTCCCTTCCTGTATCCTGAAATGATCAATGAAGATACTCTTTATATTAATGTCATTCAATGTTAGGATGATGAATCTATACTCACCTACCTTGGTGTAGAAGACTCTTATATTCACTGGTTGTCACCATTTGAGATGCAAACCATGTTGAATGAATCAACTATCTAAGTCTGTAGACACCCATAATTATGCTCGTGAAATTTAAATACTTAAATTGCACTAATTATCACTCTTCTAGAAAATTGATGACATATCATCATTAACGCTCATCTTCCCTCTTATTGTCATTAATTAATTACAATACGCTAATTAATTAAGTCACATATCCAACTAACATCTTGATTAATGACCTTCCGTTAATTATTCACCCCTTCTATCTAGACTAATTAATTATTATTAATTAATTAGCTTTCCCTTCCATTTAACTAATAAATCAATATTTAATTGATTTAATCCCATTCTAATAGCCTAAATTATACTAATATTCCTCTAATTATCTTCTATAAGCTTACAACTACCTATTAGTTAATCACCTTTGATTAATTAAAACACCCCAACTCCCATGACTTGCTAAGCATAAATTAAAAACCCTTCTAAAGTAAGGTTACCTTTTATAAATCAACTTTATTCATTCCTAATCATGTTTTACCTTTATCCCACATGCAAAGGGATGAAGTGTTTATTTTATCCATTGGGATATATAAGGAGCACTCCCTTTACCTTTATACCTACACCTAAACTTCTTGAGAAAGCAAATACAAAGCATATAGCCTTCCCTTTACCTTTATACTAACAACTTGCCTTTTGTTTTCTTGAGGGTTCATCATCTTGAAGAGTTAATCCTCTTTCTTAAGTTCTTAGGTCATATGGGAGGTGTCAAAAGGGTCTCATAGCCCAACTTTGACAAGCCCTCATTCTTAGGTTCTTGGAATACCAAAGACAACCATATTTTATTGTCATGGAGCTTACTTAGGTCCATTCATTTATTTTATTGTTAGAGAATAGAGGATCTAAATGCTTAACATTGTTAGTTTCAAAGTTTTGTATATTTATGAATGTTAGCATCTAACCCTTGTTTAATTATTATCATGATGGTGCTTAGTAGTTTGTTTAATTTTTGCTAATTAAGGCTACTTAGGTGTTAGTCTTTACTTATATTAGCATTAGTTTAAAAACAACACATGCACACATTTGGCATGCCCGGTGTGCCAAATGTGTGAAATGGAAAGTTGCAAAAGCTATGGAATGACGTTAAAGAACCTCAAAGCTTTGCTAACTCATCCATGCACCATGAGATTAGAGCTAAACAAGAAACTATCTATGTATATATAAATTTGAAACTAACACTCAAACCCTAGCATATATACTACTCTCTACTCCATGAAAGCTTAATGAAAGTGAACCTAGTTAGATTCTAAGCAATCAAATTATGTATTGTTTACTCTCAAACATAGTGAAGAGATCTCTCCAAGTTGGCTACATGTGATGAAGATCACTAGAAATATGATGAAAAATAAAGTTGTTTAAAAGGCACTGGATGGATGTTAGCTCATTCCCTCTTCCTCATACTCATTTCCCTATATATCCCCTTTCTTTTTTTTCTTCTTTAAACTATTATTTCTTTTGTTCTCTTTCTATCCTCTTTTCAATTGTCAATCAAGTTCTTCTATCACCCCATCGACAATTGAGGGGGCATCCTTCATTCTACTCATTTTTCTTCTATCCCTTCAAAAAATTATCCTTGTTTATGCTTATTACTTTCTTTTAAGTGACGTTGTTTACGCCACCCTATTGGTCTGAAAATATATCGCTTGGGTAGATCTATGGATAGACGAGCCAACAGTGTGCCGGGCATAGCCCCTCTTTGAGTCAGCAAAGTGAAACTGGTTTATTGCTATTCTACCAGCAGGAATCTGTTCAAGTCTCACAATATTCTTCCTTCGAGGGTTTGGGATCTCATCCCAGTAGGGTGTTTCCAACTGCGAAAATAAAGGAATGAAAGAGAGGATGAAGGAAGAGCAGGTCCGAAGGGAGAAAAGAAATGAATTCCAAAGCAGAAAGGTCAGAGGGTTTATGTTTTGGGATTGGTAGTAAACAGAGCCAAACCTACTTACATAAACAAGCAAAGCAATACTGATGAATAAATGACAATAAAATAGAAGTAAATTCAATAAAGCAAACGCACATATCTAACGTAAGAAAGATCCAATGCAAATAACACATGTATTCAGCACAAATTCTAAATATTGTATTAATAATTCTTTCTGTTACAAAAAGCTCAAAGTCTTTCCTCCTCACTTCTATTTTTCATCTAAAAGATATTCACTCATCCACACCACAACAAGTATTGGGGTATTTATAGAAGAAGGAGAGAAAACAAGGTAAAAAGGAGCCAACCACCTATTTACAAAGATATTTACAAAATATCTACAAGGAGATACAAAATCTCTTAAAGTCATGTTGACTTTTGACAACTTGATGGATGACATCATCTCATGGTGCAACATGGATAATGTCATCATTTGTGCCAACATACTTCAGATATTTACAAAAAGAAAGTCGAAGAAGAGAGAGAAGAAGAAGAAGCCACTATTCATCATCGTCATCCTGCGGCCAAAAGGGAGTAGCCTGCTTTTGCTGCTCAGGTGACGAGATGTGGAATTGAGCGCGATATTCCATGAACTTGCTAATCATGGGCCCTAGTTGATCCTGGGAAGGATCTTTGTGTCGCTCACTGATTGCCTCGCAAGTCTCCCGCTCGTCTATGAGCTTCTCTGGGAGTTTGGAATACTCTTTGGATTTGGTAGGCCTCTTGCTTGATGTTGACATACGTTCTTCTGAGTTTAATTGCTGATCTGCAAGAATAAGACGTGAAACCCAATCGAAGAAAGCTGTGTCAGCTGCTTGATTTTCCATTGAAATGCTGATAGAAGAAAGAGTTAGCAATTTTGAGGCCTCGGGGCGCATGGCACATAGATATTTGTTGGTCCGAAAATCTGTCGCCTGGACAGATCTATGGATAGATGAGCCAACAGTGTGCAGGGCTTAGCCCCTCTTTGAGTCAGCAAAGCGAAACTAGTTTATTGCTATTCTACCAGCAGGAATCTATGCAAGTCTCATAGATTCTGCCTTCAGGGGTTGGGACCTCATCCCAGTAGAGTGTTCTAGGCTGCGAAAAGAAAGGAATGAAAGAGGGAGAAGAGAAAGAACAGATCCGAAGGGAGAAAAGAAATGAATTCCAAAGCAGAAAGGTCAGAAGATTTATGTTTTTAGTTTGGTAGTAAATAGAGCCAAACCTACTTGCATAAATAAACAAAGTAATATTGATGAGCAAATGACAGAAAAGTAGATATGAATCCAAGAGATTAAACACATACAGATCTAACGTAAGAAAGATCTAATGCATAACACAGCTATTGAGCACAAAGTCTTAATATTTGTATTACTATTTTCTTCTGTTACAAGAAAGCTCAAAGTCTTTCTCTCCTCACTTCTATTTTCATCTAAAAAATGTTCACACTGAATACAACAAGTATTCCAGTATTTATAGAAGAGAGGAGAAGGAAAGAAAAAAAGGAGCCAACAAATATTTACAAAGATATTTACAAAATATCTAAAAGTCATGTTGACTTTTGACAACTTGATGGATGACATCATCCCATGATGCAACATGGATGATGTCATCATTTGTGCCAGCACACTTTAGACATTTCAACAAGAAATTCGGAGAATAGAGAGAGGAAAAAGAAGAAGAAGAAGAAGAAGAAGAAGAAGCTACTCGTCATTGTCATCCTACGGCCGAAAGGGGGTTGCCTGATGCTGCTCAGGAGACGATATGTGGAACTGAGCGCGGTATTCCAAAAACTTGTTAATCATGGGCCTAAATTGATCCTGTGATGGATCCTTGTGCCGTTCACTGATTGCTTCGCAAGTCTCCCACTCGCTTATGAGCTTTTCTGGGAGCTTAGAATAATCCTTCTCCACCTCGATGAGGAACCCGATGAAGTCCCTACAGGCCAGCAGGTTGTTGATAGATTCAGTGTCAAACGTGACTTCTGGCCCCATTCCTTGAGAAGCGATCTCCTTGAAGATCCGGATAGTTTCATCATCTGATCTCATGGAGAAGAAGCGAGACCCAATCCAAAAAGGTTGAATTAGCCATTTGATCTTTCATTGGAAAGCTAGCAGAAGAAAGAGTTAGAGATTTTAAGGCTCAGGGCGCAGGGCGCATGAAAATTTGCAACTTGCAGGCCAAATAGATAATGCGCGCAGGAAGAGGGTGTTACAAAGGTTAAACTGGCGCCAAAGGCGCATGGCGCATGGATGTTGCAAATTGCATTTCATAAAAGGGCGCATGAAAATTGTGTGTTACTTTGGGATTCGGTGTGCCAAAGGGACATGGCGTGGCGCACGAAGGGTTTACACAACATGATGTTGTTGTGATTGGGGATGCGCCTAAGCCTTTATTGCTTCATACTTGTGCAGGTAAAGCTTGTGTTGAATGGAAGCTGGGTGTGCCATGGGCGCATGGAAAAGGGATGCAACATGGATGAACGGTGCACCAATGGGGCGCAGGATCAGCACTTGTAGCATGTGAAAGAAGCGCGCCATGAGGGCGCATGAGTTCTTGATGCAGCAGGACAAAAGGGTGTGCCATTGGCGTGGGTTTTTCTCATGTAACAGGGTGGGTAGATGCGCCAAGGGGGCATAACTGTTCTTAGTGTTACAGGATGCACCGATGCGCCAAGGAGAAAAGACGGTGGACAAACCTTCTTTACAAAGGGGGGTTCATTATGATGTAGGCTCTTCTATCCCTGACTTCTTATTTGAAAGGCTCAACTGGGTAAACAAAATGGTTTAGATCAGGAGGGCTACAACCACTGTTTCAAGAAAACGTCCTTCTCCAGCAGATCTGGAAAGAGGGAGGATAGCATAGGGGGAGGGCAGCCAACTTTAAAACATATATTTTAAAGACCAGACCAACAAGCATAAGAACCAGACCACCACAAAAATACCAAGAACTGAAAACACCAAACACACAAGGGGGAGAAGAACCTCTTACCTGATAAATAGCAAAGGTGTGCAATGGGTCCACAAGGCGAAGAAAACGATGGGCAGGAGCTGACAGGTTTAGAAAAATCACGTGCTTTGTAATAGTGAAAATGACATTTGGGCGTGCAAAACACATATATATAGTAAAACCAGCCATCAATGCGCCACCTACTTTTGAAAGGGCGCATGAAAAATGTTGTCGACAGGAGAAAGCGTGCGCCCTTTGGCGCACGAAAATATGGTGTTGCAATAAGATCATGTGCGCCCTTTGGCGCACGCAAAAGAGACTCAACATCCTTTGGCGCACCAAAAGATGTGTTAACATGGAAAACCATGCGCCAAAGGCTTTTAAGGGGGCGCATCAAAAGCTAGTGTTACAAGGATATTTCATGCGCCCAGCCAAAAAAGGCTCAGAATGACTAAGTTCGAAAACTAGATTTCCCGGGAAGGGATTTTAAAACGTTTCGAATGCAGGGGATCCCTAATGAGGGATCGGAACAAAATTTTCAGTATGGTTATCGGTAAAATTGCCCTTGTCAATTTTACGGGATAACAATATTGCAGGTTACAGAGCTAAATAGGTAAGGCGTACAGGAAAAGGGTGTTGCAAGGGAACAAGATGCGCCCGTGGCGCATGGATCTTTCATGTTCCATAGAAATTTGGTGCGCCAAAGGTGCATATAGAGTTTGTGTAATATATGCTTTTGGCGCGCTTAAGGGAACTTGGTGTGGCACATGGTCTGCACAACATGATGTTGCTGCGATAAGAAACGTGCCTGCGCCTTTATAGCTTTGAACTTGGTGCATGGGAAACGACTGTTGCATGGATTCTGGGTGCACCAAAGGGTGAAGGAATAAGCAATGTTGCATCCAAGTTTGATGCGCTAAGAGGGCACATGGAAAGCATTTGCAGCAAGCGAGAGAAGTGCCCCATTGGCGTGGCTTTTCATGATGTAACAGGGGCGACAGGTGTGCCAAGGGTGCGACTGTTTTTGATAATGCATGGTGTGCCAATGCGCCAAAGAGAAAAGAAAATGCGGGTTCCTTTTCAAGGCTTTAATTCTTCAGAGGGTTTCCGCATATGGCTTAGTTCCTTCTGCAAGGCTCATTAAGGTGATGAAAAGGTTTAAACAAAGAGGTTTCAGACCATCAATTTTTTAGGAAAGAGCTTCCTCTACCAGCAGATCTAGAAAGAGGAGGAAGAAATGTGGAAGGACAGCAGGGGGAAAAGAAAAATCATGAATTTTATTCTTTTTCCAATTCAATCCTACCCACAAACAACCAAAAACCACAAACATGAAGCAAAAAGGAAAGAGGACCTCTTACCCGGATTTTATAACGAAGAAATGCACAAAAGGGGTCCACAAAGTGATTTGAAAGTGACGGGGCTGGTGTGCTGACAAGCTCAGAGAAAAACCATGTGTTTTGCATCGGGTGACAATGACAGCGCAGACGCGCCTATATATAGGTGAGGCAGTAATAAATGCGCCACCAACTTTTTAAAGGGGTGCACCAAATGAGCTGTCGACATGAGAAAACATGCGCCCTTTGGCGCACTGAAAGACTTGTCAGCACGAAGATACATGCACCCATGGCGCACCAGAAGTGGTGCTGACAGAAGGATATGTGCGCCTTTGGCGCACCAAATAGTGGCGCAGCAAAAGATATGTCGACAGGAAGGCACATGCACCTTGGCACACGCAGGGAAGCCTCAACATAGAGAGGCGCACCAGAACGCCTGTTGACACAAGAAGACATGAGCCAAAGGCTTTAAAGGGGGCGCATCAAAATTTTATGTTGCATAGTCATTCTATGTGCCCGGCCAAAAGACCAAAAATGACTAAGTTCGGAAAACCAGATTTCCCAGAAAGGGATTTTGCAACGTTTCGAACGCAAGGGATCCCCGATGAGGGATCGGAACAAAATTTCGGTAAGGTTATCAGTAAAATTTCCCTTGTCAATTTTATGGGATAACAGCTGGCTCTTTCTGGGGACTATCTTTGAGAAAACTCGGGGGGTAGAGAATCCCAGATCTCATGTGCCTATCCATTGGGTAACAAAGTCAAAAACAAGGGCGATCGGAGGGAGAAAAAAAAGAAACACGCAACAAACAGAAAGCAAACACACGACGAAAACAAACACACAACTAAAGAAAACTGTACAAAGAAGAGAGCAAGCTCTACTTCCTAAAAAATTTCAGATGCTGCCCACTATAGGGAAGCGGGAGTTTAGTTCCATCCAGATACAAGAGATAAAAACTATTCTCTCCGTTGAGCTGCTTAATCTTTAAAGGTCCTCTGCATAGGGAATCAAACTTTCCGTGCATGCCTTTTGGCTCTCTTCGCTTGTCCCACAAAAGGACGAGGTCTCCCACCTGGAAATTCCTTTGCTTAGCTCTTTTATCAAACAGTCTCTTGACTTGACTCTGATGTTTGGTGATCCTGTCGACCACTCTTACTCTCTTTTCTTCGAGTTCTTTCAGATATATGATCCTCTTTTCAAGAGAATTTTGGAAAGTTTCATCTTCAATAGCTCGTGCCAAGCCCAGAGCAGGGATTTCAGTAGAAATGGGAAGCTCAGCATCAGTGCCATATAACACTTGAAAAGGTGACATACCAAGAGACCTCTTGGGAGTAATGCGATCTGCCCACAAAGTGTCGTATAAGGACTTGTGCCACATTCATTGATTCTCATCCACTAGTTTTCATATGATGGTCACCAAGTTCTTGTTACTAGATTCTGCCTGACCATTACCCTGAGGGTAATAATCCGAGGTGTGAGCCAAAGTTATCCCATATTCATAGAAAAAAATAATAATTTCTCGTGAGGAGAAGTTAGAAGCATTATCAGCAACAATTTTGTTTGGGACGTCAAACCTGATAATGATGTTTTCTTTGATGAAACTGCAAACAACCTCAGAAGTGGCATTCTTAACAGGTATGGCCTCCACCCATTTGGTGAAGTAATCTGTTGCTGTCAGGACATAACTATGTCCGGCACTTGATTGGGGATTGAGTGCACTGATAAAATCAATTCCCCACTGCCTAAATGGTTCGTTGACAATGACCGGCCTGAGGGGAAAAGTAGCCATCTTGGGCTTGCCAATGAACTACTGGCAAGGTTCACACTTTGCTACCCAGGTAGCTGTATCTTGGAAAAGCATCAGCTAATAGTACCTGGCTCGGATGATCTTGTGTGTTGTCACGGAAGAGGAAAAATGGCCTCCACAGGCTGAATTATGAAAACTTTCAAGCAACTTCACCTGCTGTGGCTTGTCGACACATCACGAGAAGACACCATCTATCATGCGTTTGTATAAACCGTCATCCCAGATGACATATTTCACTACTCTAAGCTTTATAGTGTGCTTCTCCTTTGTAGTTAGGTGAGCTGGGCATTCCCCGTAGGTGAGGATGAAAGCAATATCGGAATACCACTCATCGCTGGTTGTGACAAATAGGACCAGAGGCAGAGAATGGGCTTTCTCCAGCTGACTTTGCACTTCGTTGGTACAATCATCCTTTTCCTCAGGACTTTCTGAATCTTTGTTTTCAGCCATAAGCTGACATAGGCCCTTGCCTCTTACCAGCTTGGTTGGTTTTATATCCAGGTCATACTCCTGGAACTTAGCAATATAATTCCCTCGTAAGCTTCCTAACTCCTGTTGAGTTAGAATTGATTTGACCACCATGTCAGGGACCAACACCACCGTATGAGAGTTTAAAATGTAATACTTGAAATTTTTTACTGCTTTGACAACGGCGAAGGCATGCTTTTCCAATTGAGACATTTTTAGTTCGTGAGGCTTGAGGGGAGAGCTCATGAACACAATCAAAGATTCAACATTCTCCAAATTCTTTTGCATCAAGATGGTAGACACAGTATGCTCAGATGCATAACTATACATGATAAAGTCCTTGGAGAAATCGGGACATACTAGGACTAGTGCGTGAGCAACAAAAGCTTTTATTTCTTCAAGTGACCTTTTTCCTTCCTCGCTCCACCGGAAAGTTGGTGACCCCTTCATCATGTCCAATATATGACGAGTCTTCTCAGCAAATTTGGGAACAAAACGCCTGAGAAAGTTCACATTTACGAAGAAAGAATGAATGCCAGTCTTACTTGTAGGCAGAGTAAGGCTCTGAATAGCCTTGACTCTTTCGACATCTATCTTCATTCCTTCTTTGCTAACAACATGCCCTAGCAACTTTCCTTCCGTGACTCCAAAAACAGACTTTTTCAGGTTCAGGGAAATCCCATGTTCTCGGCATTTGGCCAATACTTGCTCCAAATGATCACAATGATCATTTCGTTTTTTAGAGAACACAGTTAAGTCATCCAGATAAACGACAATGACTTTCCCCATCATACCTTTGAATACCAAGTCCATGGTCCGCTGAAAAGTGGCACCAGCATTGGTTAGGCCAAAAGGCATCCTGCTATAGGCAAATGTACCCCAGGAAGTAGTGAATGTTGTTTTAAATTGATCTTCAGGTGAAACTTCAATCTGATTGTACCCTGAAAAACCATCAAGCATGGATAGCATTTCCAATCCAGTGACTGCTTACAGAACTTGATCCATTATAGGAAGGGGATAGTTGTCTTTCAAGGAAGCCTGATTCAGGTTCTGAAAATCTACGCATATGCGTATTTCACCGTTCTTCTTGCGCACTGGCACAATATTTTCTACCCAAGTATTGTGACAGATAGGAAAAATGATTCTCGCATCCAGCATTTTCTGAATTTCAGCCTGGATAGTACCTGAGATCTTAGGATTATAATGCCTCTGCTTCTGGCGAAAGGCTTTAACGTCTTCTTTCAACGGGATGTCATGCTGGACATCCTTTGGCTTAAAAGTCTTTAGATCGGCGTAGGACCATGCCAATACATCTATGTATTTCTTCAGTAGTTTGAAAAAATTCTGCTTCTCTTCAAGCATGCAACATTTTCCAATGTTCACAAACTGCGGGTACTCTACTGAACCTAAATTGACCGGTTCGGTTTCTAGGGATAATTCAGGATCATCTTGCCTTTTATTTTTCACAAAACGATCATGCCTGTCGAACAACCGTTCCAGAGAAACCAAGCCCTTTGGAATTTTATTTCCTTTGAGCTGACATATGTCGTTGTTCCCTTCAGATTCATTTCCTTGATCAGTGACTGATTCACGGAACATAGAATTGGATCCTTCGAAATGTAATTCCTTAAAATTTTCCGCCTTCTCTAGAAAGGCAATAAGTTGATTGTCATCGTTGAATATTTGCCAATGTTGAGAATTGTCTGGAACGCTCATGCGGAAAACCACCTCAATGGTGTATTTGTTTGTTTTCAAACCTGGGTGAGGGAGCATGAGGGATGCTGAAATAGCCAATGAATCGGCCATGTCATTTTGAGCTCTTGGAATGGATTCAATTGAAAAAGCATCAAACTCTTCAATGCTATCCCATACTACATTACAGTAGTGCCTGAGCCTCTCATTCTTCACTTGATATATCCTCCTAACTTGATTCACGACTAGCTCTGCATCACCTTGTACTCTCAGATTTTTGATCCCTCTCTCTCTTGCTGCCTACATGCCGAGTAACAAAGATTCATACTCAGCAGTGTTATTCATATTAAAAAAATACAACTTGAAAGAGAGAGGAATAATCTCCTCTTCGGGAGATATTAGCACGGCTCCAGCACCACATCCACTGGTTGCACAGCTGCCATCAAAATGCAAAGTCCAAATCTTATTAAGATCTTCTTCTTGAGCGAGAACAACCATTTTGTCAGACTCGGTAGAAAAGAAATAGTTCCCCATCCCTGATGATTCAAAAATAATTTGAGCTTTGGGGTCCTCAGAGCTAGTAACCAAGTATTTCTTTTGTGATTCTGGCTCCAAGGTGTGCATTACACCTTTGATGGGGATTCTAGCCTTAGACCAGTCCATATGAATCTCTCCACCAACTTCGTTGCAAAAGCTTCTGCCCAGCAAAATTCTGTAGGCTACTGGAATGTCGGCAACGAGGACAGTCATCTTTACTCTTTTCTCTGGGAACGCCACAAATGCAAACTGTGCATCCTTGATTTGACCAATCAATGGAACCTGCTTGGTTTCCAAGGAATAACATCTGCCAAAAGGCTTGGTAAGGGTGAGGCCTAAAGCATGGGCGACTTTTGCCGGCATGACATTATCAGAAGCTCTGGAATTAATTATGCAGTTACTCAACTTGTGACCATTGATTAGGAGGGAGAGATAGAAAGGTTCTATCTTGCTTGATGTAGATGTTGAGGCAACATTTATGCAGGATTCAGGAGGAGTGGAAAGGATTCCTTTTGGGGAAACCTGATTAGATATAACAGCTTGACTTTGAATATACTTAGTCAATCTTACAAGATGTTTGGGATTTGACTGAAGGTACTTGGCTTCAGACATTTGGATCTTGGTCTTTTTAGCATGATCTATGATATCAAATGCGGCCAAGGGTTGCGCTGGTGAAGGAATGAGTCCCTCACTTCGTCATGGTGGAGTAGGATTACTGGTCTTGATAGGAATATGAGAGGGCTGATTTGGAGGAGAGATGGGGGGAAAATATTTCCTTGTAAAAGACTTAACAGGGAGCTGAGTAGGAACAAGATTACCTCTTTTAGCAATGGTTGGAGGCACGTTTGACACGACCTTCTCCTTCTACACATGGGCAATGAACTCTACTTCTTTTCCTTGCTAACGGGTAAAAATAGCATATGATTGTCCGCTTGCATAGCCCTGGGTACCCTCTTCTTCATCAGATTCTTCCTCATCAAATTCCATATACCCGATAGTAGAGTCACCAGTTGGCTCACCGACGTCTTGATCATCTTCGCCTTGAGACAAAGGTTCTTCATAATATTGTTCCTCTTCTTCGATTTCGGATAGAGCGTTGACCGGAGGAGCCTCAAGCGCCAACTGCGGAGTAGTTATAGGTAAGCGCGGCCTTTGAGGAACATTGTTGGAAATGAAGTTCCTCCATGGAATATCCCGGTATGAGGAACTGGGAGAAGCTTGGGCCAACTACTTCTTTAATGCAAGTAAGTCGTTCGCCATCTTTTGAAATACCGGATCAGATGAAGTAGTGGGAGAAGGGTCTGAAGATTTAGGCTTGGATGATTTTTTCAATTCACCAGATATTATCAAATTATCTTCTATTCGAATGGCAGTAGCCTGGGTGAGAATCAAGGTAGCCACTCGCTCTTGCAGGAGTAAGAAACTTACTTTTGAGCTCATGGCATTCACGAAGAAACACTTATGATTTTCCAGTGTTTGAAGCATGGCAATAGGGACACGGTTGATTAATGCATTGAACCTAGCGATAAAATCACACATGGTCTCATTGGCCTCCCTCTTCAGGTGAGTGATCTATGATAATAATGCAAATGCATCTTCTGAAGGCTTGTACCTGTCTTCAAAAGCATCTCGCAAGGTGGCCCAACTGGTAATAGATCCGACTGGCAAATGCTGAAACCATTCAGCTGCAGGTCCTTGTAGAGTTTCCAGAAAAAGGTGAACCAACACATCCTCATGAGTTACATCCAAGATATTGCATGACATGATGAATGCAGATATGTGTGAATCTATGCTTTGGTTTCCGCTCCCATCGAATTTGAGAAAATTATTTCGGTTTCCGTGAGGGAGCACATGAACAGGATGTGGTAATGCGAGAGGACCCATAGCATTTCCCCATGGCACTGCCATCTGGACAGCTGGAAAAAGAACTCGGGCTGGGAGTGCAGTTCCACTGAGTAATAAAGCACTGCAAAGGGATGTAGAGGCTCCTTGTGAAAACTGGCTCTTACGTGGGGGTGAGGCACTTCTGGTTGACCGATCAGCTGAACTTAGTGATGAAAAGCACGCCGGTGCTACACTGAAATTGTGCCTTTGAAGCGGATCGAAAGTAGGATCGACTTCTCCACAAGCTCGCCTACCAGGCGTAAATGGCTCACCAGCCAGCGTACCTTCCAGATCTGGAACGCTGTGGTGCAGATTTAAAATTTATTTTTGGTTGTACTTGCTGATTTTTTGGCTTTTCTGACAAAAACCAGTAGCACGTACTTTTCTAAATATTTAAAAACTATCCTCTTCTAAAAACTAATTGTGGTTAATGACAAATAACAGCGAGGATAAAATGACAGTGAAGATTAGCAAGCTGATTTTCGGATCTAATTTTGACTTTTTCAAAGAGTTAGAAATTTTTTGATAAACAGTCAAAAACTTAGATCTACGGAAAAATACAAGTCTTTATAAAAACTCAGTGAACTAAAAATCTTCAGCTAGGCCAGATCTATGGATCTCAGAAGAAAATTTTTCAATTCGGAGCATCTTTGTAAAATTTTGGATTTTTAACAAAAAGTTCAAGTTTGCAAATAGGTAGTGATTTTTTTGATTTCTCTGATTTTCTATCCTACCACCATCATAGATCTGATAGATTTGTTCGATCCCCAGTAGATTCGCTAAAAACTGTTGGTCTGAAAATCTATCGCGTGGGTAGATCTATGAATAGACGAGCCAACAGTGTGCAGGGCATAGCCCCTCTTTGAGTTAGCAAAGCAAAACTGGTTTATTGCTATTTTACCAGCAGGAATCTATGCAAGTCTCACAATATTCTACCTTCGGGGGTTTGGGATCTCATCCCAGTAGGGTGTTTCCAACTGTGAAAAGAAAGGAATGAAAGAGAGGATGAAGGAAGAGTAAGTCCGAAGGGAGAAAAGAAATGAATTCCAAAGCAAAAAGGTTAGAGGGTTTATGTTTTGGGATTGGTAGTAAACAGAGCCAAACCTACTTACATAAACAAGCAAAGCAATACTGATGAATAAATGACAATAAAATAGAAGTAAATTCAATAAAGCAAACGCACATATCTAACGTAAGAAAGATCCAATGCAAATAACACATGTATTCAGCACAAATTCTAAATATTGTATTAATAATTCTTTCTGTTACAAAAAGCTCAAAGTCTTTCCTCCTCACTTCTATTTTTCATCTGAAAGATATTCACTCATCCACACCACAACAAGTATTGGGGTATTTATAGAAGAAGGAGAGAAAACAAGGTAAAAAGGAGCCAACCACCTATTTACAAAGATATTTACAAAATATCTACAAGGAGATACAAAATATCTTAAATTCATGTTGACTTTTGACAACTTGATGGATGACATCATCTCATGGTGCAACATGGATGATGTCATCATTTGTGCCAACATACTTCAGATATTTACAAAAAGAAAGTCGAAGAAGAGAGAGAAGAAGAAGAAGCCACTATTCATCATCGTCATCCTACGGCCGAAAGGGAGTAGCCTGCTTTTGATGCTCAGGTGATGAGATGTGGAATTGAGCGCAGTATTCCATGAACTTACTGATCATGGGCCCTAGTTGATCCTGGGAAGGATCTTTTTGTCACTCACTGATCGCCTCACAAGTCTCCCGCTCGTCTATGATATTCTCTAGGAGTTTGGAATACTCTTTGGATTTGGTAGGCCTCTTGCTTGATGTTGACATATGTTCTTCTGAGTTTAATTGCTGATCTGCAAGAATAAGATGTGAAACCCAATCGAAGAAACCCATGTCAGCTGCTTGATTTTCCATTGAAATGCTGACAGAAGAAAGAGTTAGCAATTTTGAGGCCTCGGGGCGAATGGCGCACAGATATTGCAGATTGTAGAGCTAAATAGGTAAGGTGCACAGGAAAAGGGTGTTGCAAGGGAACAAGATGCACCTGTGGCACATGGATCTTTCATGTTACATAGAACTTTGGTGTGCCAAAGGCGCATATAGAGTTTGTGTAATATATGCTTTTGGCCCGCTTAAGGGAACTTGGTGTGGTACATGGTCTGCACAACATGATGTTGCTGTAATAAGGAACGCGCCTATGCCTTTATAGCTTTGAACTTGGTGCATGGGAAATGACTGTTGCACGGATGCTAAGTGCACCAAAGGGCGCAGGAATAAGCAATGTTGCATCCATGTTTGATGCACTAAGAGGGCGCATGGAAAGCATTTGCAGCAAGCGAGATAAGTGCCCATTGGCACGGCTTTTCATGATGTAACGGGGGTGACAGGTGCACCAAGGGCACGACTGTTTTTGATAATGCATGGTGTGCCAATGCGCCAAAGAGAAAATAAAATGTGGGTTCCTTTTCAAGGCTTTAATTCTTCAGAGGGTTTCCGCATATGGCTTAGTTCTTTCTGCAAGGCTCATTGAGGTGATGAAAAGGTTTAAACAAAGAGGTTTCAGACGATCACTTTTTTAGGAAAGAGCTTCCTCTACCAGCAGATCTGGAAAGAGGAGGAAGAAATGTGGAAGGACAGTAGAGGGGTGAAAAGCAAAATCATGAATTTTATTATTTTTCCAATTCAATCCTACCCACAAACAGCCAAAAACCACAAACATCAAGTAGAAAGGAAAGAGGACCTCTTACCCGGATTTTATAACGAAGAAATGCACAAAAGGGGTCCACAAAGTGATTTGAAAGTGACGGGGCTGGTGTGCTGACAAGCTCAGAGAAAAACCACGTGTTTTGCATCGGGTGACAATGACAGCGCAGACGCGCCTATATATAGGTGAGGCAACAATAAATGCGCCACCAAATTTTTAAAGGGGCGCACCAAATGAGCTGTCGACATGAGAAAACATGTGCCCTTTGGCGTACCGAAAGACTTGTCAGCACGAAGATACATGTGCCTATAGCGCACCGGAAGTGGTGCTGACAGAAGGATATGTGCGCCTTTGGCGCACCAAAAAGTGGCGCAACAAAAGATATGTCGATAGGAAGGCACATGCGCCTTGGCGCATGCAGGGAAGCCTTAACATAGAGAGGCACACCAGAATGCCTGTTGACACAAGAAGACATGAGCCAAAGGCTTTAAAGGGGGCACATCAAAAGTTGATGTTGCATAGTCATTCTATGCGCCTGGCCAAAAGACCAAAAATGACTAATTTCGGAAAACCAGATTTCCTAGAAAGGGATTTTGCAACGTTCCGAATGCAAGGGATCCCCGACGAGGGATCGGAACAAAATTTTCAGTAAGGTTATCAGTAAAATTTCCCTTGTCAATTTTACGGGATAACACACCCGAAAGAGGGGCAAATGTAGACACCTAAAATATGTTTACACTTAGCATTTCCTATAATATAATTTATTGACGACACTTCATTAATCAACCTATCTTCGCTGCACTCTCGGATGCCCATTTACGACACCTTCTTGGTCATATTCCTCCTATAATCATCTTATTTGGCTAATATCTCTCTTATTAGCTAAAAATTCCTCCTTTCGACCATTCAGAACCTCCCTAGTTCTCTCTAGACCACTTCTATTGGCTTTGTAGGCTATCTATCAGTCATAATTGGTTATCCAGACCCCTTCTAACTCGATATGAGTCTCTAATCACTTGTTAATTAAGTTTAACTAGCCTAATCCTATCTTAACTAAGCCTAAAGCATGTTTATCCTAATCTAATCTAAAAGTGATTTTTGAGATTTATCCCCACATGCACCCAAATTCCAAATTCTCCCAAGTGGAAAACTATAAATACAAGGTTAAGCCTACCCATTCAAACTGCAACTTCACTCACAAGTCCTTCTCTCTCACATTTGGAGATATTGGAATTAGACCTCATTTGCATTAGTTAAGCTAATAGGCATTTGATCTTGGCTATCCTCCATTTTTGAGAGCTCCTTCATCTTGCATCCATCCATTCCAAATATAGTTAGTAGTGGAAGATCTAAAGTTTGGCCATGTAACCAACTTGGAGATATCTCTTCACTATGTTTGAGAGTAAATAATGCATAATTTTATTGCTTAGAATCTAGCTATGTTCACTTTCATTAAGATTTCATGGAGTAGAGAGTATCATATATGCTAGAGTTTGAATGTTAGTTTCTTATTTATCTTATATTAGCATTAGTTTAAAAACAACACATGCACACAAAATCAACATTCATACTCAGGATGACCTCCACATTCTAAAGATCGACCAATCTTTAGATACTACTGAATAGGAAGCCATCACTTCTTTTCTCAAAAACAACAATCATGCTTTCATTTTGTATTATGGATGACATGCCCAGTATTGACCCTACCACAGTATTCCACAATATTATACCATTCCTGATGTCAAACCCATAAAATAAAAGCTGAGGAAAATGCACCCTTGTATTGCTCTTATGGTCAAAGAATAACTTCAGTGCCTCCTTTCGGTTTCCTTCATCTTACCCATTGATTATCCTCAATGGATTTCTAACATTTTCCCTATCACTAAGGTGATAGGGGGACTTTACATTTGCACATATTTGCATGACCTCAACCTAGCTTTCCCAAAAGACGAATTACCTCTACCTGGTATTGACAAGCTGGTTGACTTTACTGTGCGCCATGAGATGCTATCTCTCATGGATGGTTTCTTAGGTTCTAACCAAATCTTGCTTGCCCCAGAGGATTAACACAAAACTACATTCATCAGCCCATGGGGACCTTCTGCTATCAAGTCATGCCTTTTGGCCTTAAAAATGCTAGTGCCACATATCAGCAGGCTATGACTTACATCTTCCATGACATCATGAACTGTACATTGGAAGATTACGTAGACGATCTCCTTACCAAATCTAAACATCATTCCAAGCACCTCACCATCATAAATACCATCTTTTACCACCTCATTAATTATTGTGTTCACCTTCAGCCCAAGAAGTGTGTCTTTGCGCTTCTCTCGAGAAATCTCCTGGGATTTATCATTTCCCTACGTGGTATAGAGGTTGACCCTGCTAAAGTCAAAGCCATTCTTGAAATGCCTCCACCCACTAACCTGCGGAAACTCCGTATCTTGCAAGGTAATTTTCAATCTATTCACTATTTTATTTCGTAACTTTTTGATCGATGTCAGTCATTTCATCTTCTCAAAAAGGATGTCTCCTTTAAATGGGATGATCACTGCCACAAAGATTTTCAGGCCTTAAAAAAATACCTTATACAACCACCCGTACTCATTCCACCTAAATACGATCAACCCTTCTACCTATACATATCCACTACTAATCATTCCTTAGGGGCCATGCTCGCTCATCGCGATGAGCAACATAGGGAGCAGGTAGTTTATTACATAATCCGTACTATTCTAGACTATGAAACCTGATACACCCATGCTAAAAAAATTTGCTTAGCCTTAGTTTTTGTTGCCACTAAACTCCACCATTACCTACTCAACCACAAAACCTATGTTGTGACCAACACTGACCCCTTACACTTCATTTATGCCAAACCTTATCAAAACTAGTTCGTTGCACATTGGCTTATGCTTCTGGCTGACCTTAACCTTGAATTCATCCATCAAAATTCCATCAAAGGAAAAGGTATCATCGACCAATTAGTCAATGCACCTATTTCTGGGGATCAATCCTCTAACTTTGACTTTCCAGACGATTCTATTTCTACCCTTTCCCTAGACGAACCCACTTACCAAATGACACTCTTCTTCAATGGTTCCAAGTTTCAACGTGGAGGTGGGGCTGGTGTTATTCTCATTCCACTTGATGGTGAACCCATGCCTTTGTCTTTCAAACTCAATTTTGATTGTACAAACAATATTTCTAAATATGAAGCACTTGTATTGTGTCTCCAGGCTTCTTATACCTTAGATGTTAAGTCCATCAACATCTTTGGTGATTCTCAATTGGTTATAAACCAAGTCAATGGTATATACTAGTGTCGTAATGAGATAATTCAAAAGTATAAGCATCATGTGGACATACTTTTGACTATCGTTGACCATTATGCCCTTCAAACCATCCCACATTCTACCAACAAATTTGTAGACACCATGGCCTACTTTGCTTCTTAGATACCCGCTTTGCCCACTGACTCTAAAATATTTGTCACCATACAAAGAATCCAATCACCCTCTTATTTACCTCGTGAAGTTTACTCTATCAGAACTTCTTCTCTCGACCCGAGTGACCTTTGGTATAAATAATACTCATACTATATTTCGTTCTCCATCTTACCTCCCAACCTCACTCATAATGGACAATGCGCCTTTCTCAAAAGATCCTCCCATTATGTCATCATGGGTGGCCTCCTCTATAAGTGTGGCTTTGACTGTATTCTCTTATGATGCCTTACACGTTCTGAAATTCCCTATACCATTAAGGAAGTTCATGATGGCATATGTGGAGGTCACTTTAGTGGTCTTGCGGTTGCTAATTTTATTCTTTTCCTAGGCTATTACTGGCCAACCCTTAACCATGATTGTTGTGACTACGTTAAGCGTTGTGTAAAATGCCAACAACATGCCAATCTTTATCATACACTTATTCATGCCTTATAGGTTTTCCATGACCTTTGGCCCTTTTCTCAATGGGGTTTGGATATTTTCAAAGAGATCAATCCCCATTCTTCCCAGAGATATCAATGGATAATCACCACTATCGAATATTACACTAAATGAGTTAATGTCATACCTATCATCTCTACTAAATCTAAGAAAATATGTGAGTTCATCTATAATCACATTATCTATCACTTTGGCATTCCACATTGTCTTATTACTGATAACGGAAAACAATTCAAAAATAAAACCTTGCGAAAACATTGTGACACCTTCAGTATTCAACTAAGTTTCTCATCACCATATTACCCAAAAACCAATTGCCAAGCCAAATCCACTAATAAAAATATGAACAAAATTCTCATGAAAGTGGTTAACGATACTGGGAAGGACTAGCATATGCACATTCATTTCACCCTTTGGGCATACCGTACTAGTATTCGTACTTCCACTACTGCCACTCTTTTTTCTCTGGTCTACGGTACTGAGCCTATTCTGCCTCTTGAAGTATAGATTCCATCTCTTCATATTTCTCTCCATGACATGCTCAATGATGATGAATTTTTCTAGAACCGTTTAGCGTAACTTGAGTTATTAAATGAACACCATCTTCATGCTCTTGACCATCTCCAAGTTTACCAAAAACGTATTAAATGTGCCTATGAAAAACATGTTCATGAATGAACATTCCAAGTTGGTGATCTCGTCCTGAAGGAAAATGAACATGTAACCAAAGAAAAAAAAAAAGTGAATGGGGAAAATTTACTCCTAATTGGCTTGGACCATTCATCGTGACTCATGCCTATGGATCAGGTGCTTATCATTTATCTTCACTCGATGGTAAACCCAAACCTGAGCCGCTTAATGCCTTACATCTTTGACCATTCTACTATTGACTTTATTCCTACCTCACCTTCTTCCTCTTTTCATGCTCGTCCCTTGAGCACCATTCTCTTCCCTCCTCTCACTATTCCATCCCCAACTATTAAACAGGAATCATGTGCTTACCCATCACTCTTTTACCCTATCGTAAATATGTGTACCATAGCTCTACACATGGCATGATTCTCATGGATACTTTTCATCTTCTTTCATATGAGATCTCATGGTCGTTTCACCTTGCTTTCTAAACAAGAATATGATTCTTCACCTTAGTCTTGTCCATGAATTAAAATATCTCACATAAATTCCACATGGGATCTAACTCCTTGAGTCAAACTTCCAATAAAAAGATGACTCCCTCAAAAAGGACATCTTTCTCTCTACATCGCTGCTATAAATAGGTTTCTCCCTCGAAGGACAGCTATGTAAAGCCTACTTCAAAAAAAATATGAAGCTTCCCACATCGATCAGCTTCATGAAGACCTCAAGGAGATAATTTCCTTATCCCATATAGACTTCCCGCATCGATCATTCTATCTCAAATACAAGTCAAAAAGATTTTTTTTTTCATGGACTTTCTCATTGTGATCTTGGATCTCTTGTCAAAAGGCATGCTACCTCCTACCATATAACCTAACCATTTCTCACCTTATCACCATTTGCACCATCATTTCCTACCGCCTCAAGGGACATGCTGAAATTGTGACATTTGGTGATCATGTGACTATTCTTCACCTTTAGAATAATCAATCGTGCAATGTCTTTAGGTTATTACATTCACTAGCCTATCTAAGGTATGGTCCACCCATTATGATCGTCACTAATCAAGTGGCTCTCTTGCCTCCTCTTATCTTTTCACTACTTCATTACATATTGATTATCCTATATAGGACTAGAACCTCGATACTTATCTTTGGGAAATTTTCCTCTTTCACCATAATCAACTTAAAATCACCCATACCTATTTGCCCACAATTCAACCATACCTAAAAGACCTTAACTCAATCATGCCTATAACCTAAAAACCCATTCTCATACCTCCTCACATTTTTCCATAGCTTATGGGAGAACTACATCAGCCTGAGGTATTCTTTTACTGAGACTATGTAGGCAACACTTCGAGGGCATGGGGCGACTCTATACCCTCACTAATTTTCCCCTATTTTCCTACTTACATTATACCTAGTTTTTCCTTTTTTATATTGACAACTGGAAGTAAGATATCAACATACAATAAATAATACACATATCTACCATCCATGATTCAAACATCACCATAACATTCATCATTTCATATTTCCACACACAACAAAAATTTGGAAATATACATCATCATGTATATCTACATTACCATTTGTTATCTCACCAACTACTTGTAATCTATACCAAAACCTGACTCAATCCATGCTTATGACCTAACTTCATCCATGCCTATGACCTGACTCAATCCATGCCTATGAACTAAATTCATACATGCCCAAACCTAACTCAATCAATGCCTATGACCTGACTCCATCCATGCCTAAAACCAAAAACCTGACTCGATCCATGCCTATGACCTAGCTCTATCATGCCTACACTACTTGGTTTCCATCACATATACAAATCATAATAGCAAGTTACAAACAACCATATATACAACATGCAATAACCACCATCATCTCTATAAATAAATCATTGAAACATGTGTATCCATATACATGACTCTCAAATATCTTCGGCACGCAGGTCGGTGTATATAACAAATTCTCACAAACTCTCATGTACATCCTCACTATCTTCAGCATGCAGTCTAGTATATATGTCAAAAATATGATTTCAAAAATAAACTAATCGTACATGGAACTCAATCATATCCCCATCTAATTTCCAAGCCTATCTAATATGTCTCCTCCTTCGCTCCTCTAGCCAGAAATTCGGTTGACCTCTCTCCATCTCACCTTAGTCTGGCTCCTGATGGTCCTACCTCTGGAGCTATCCTCTATGCACTAGTGGCCTCACCTTGACCTAACCCCTAGGATCACCATCCCCCTATACTCTCCACACTGTGTGCGGTATCTTCTCCTCTCACTCAAGACCTATTGTGCCCTTTGATCGGCATATGATAAGACATATATCCCCGTGGCCATCAAGTTATCCTGGTAGTCTGACCTCACCCATGACATATCTCAACCTACCTGTAGGTACTATCTATGGTGGTTCTATCAGCCTCTGACCCTATCCATGCCCCTGGGGTTGAGCCATCTACCCCAGGTCATGCACTTGTACTTGGGCCTGAAGGGACGCTATCTATGATTGTACAACTACCAGCTGGTTGTGAAAACCTGTAGCCTGTCCCTGTGTCATGGACAACTATCCCTACAAACCTATCAATTGTGCATATAGAGCAGCTACCTGCACCCCATCTCCATCTCCATCTCCACTCTCTCCCTCTCCCCTCAGTGCAGGCACTGGTCCCTGTAGTCCTTGTGCCTAAAAAGTGGCCACCTGTGCTTGTAGAGTCACAACATATGCCTCAGCCCCTATCAAATGTCCATGTACTATGCCTAAATGGGTCACTAGGGTAGCCACCTACCCCTATAGGGTGTCTCTTTGAACCGTGATGGTGGCTAAATATGGCTACCCCGGCCTCAATGGTAATGCTTGTAGCTATGCAGCCCACCACTGTCTATACTTTTTTATCACCCCGACATCATTAATCTATCGATCGAATGGCTCCTCCTCCTACCTAGTCAAAACTGTAGGTCGTGGCAGAGACATAGGCCTCTCCACATCATCTCTCCTATACTATGGGAATTGTGGAGGTATATCATGTAGTAACCAAAAATTCTATCTGACCCGTTATACGGGTATCATCTCATGCTCCCCTACCTACTGCCCCTCTATCCACTTATAAATATGTAACCTTGCCACCCCCACTATACTACTTACACTAACTCGATCAACCTTTTACCTATATTTATGCCCTAAATCAACACTACCTATCTACCCATGGCTTAGCCCCTCACCTATTTCCACCTGATCCCTGTCCTGCCTCTTCCATCACTGATTTTTGACTGGCTCTCCACCTAATCAAATCAATCACACTGTGCTCATAGACCCACCTATTAACCAACGATCACCCGCTTTGTAGCTCACCAACTCATCTCTCTATGTCCCTTGGTCACTTTCCACCTCTTTCTCTCTCTCTTGTCATTTTCTCCTATGTGGCAAATGACAAATGATTATAACGTGTGTAGTGCATTTGAATGTTACTAAACCTCCCGACCCTGACCCATTACCTAGATTAACCAATCGGACCTTTACTGCTTTACCCCCCATTGTCCACCTTCCTCTTCATCACATTCACCTTTTATCAAACCACTCACCGATTCTATCTTCTGCCTCATCAGTTCTTGGTTTGAGGGGGATCGCCTTCACCCACACATGGGGCAAACCACATCTTATTTTTGTTACCATCTGCTTACCAATACAAGATATGTAACAAAAAGGGGAAAAATGTAGATGCACAAAAATTGGGTCACACTCCCATCAGTCCCTCATCAAATAACCAACTCAAACACACTCACCTAACCATGGTCCCTTACACCCCACACTAATATTAATTTAATTAAATTAATCCATGTTATCACAATAATTATTATTTAATTATCCTAATTAAGCTAATTCTTACCCTATCGCCTCACCTATACAGCTCACCTAGCCACCTCACTTTAATACTCTTCTTATTATGTTTCCATAACTAACTAAGACCTACCTAAATCCTAAAAAATCAAATCCTACATTCCCTCTAACCACATTCCTCACCCGTTAGAAAAGAAGCTTCTATTCTAATCCGCGAAAAGAAACTAATTGGATCCAAGAAATCAAGCAGATCTGCCCATTTTAGTAAACCTAGGAAATCCCACCCTAACCGACACTGGTCACCCCTAAATTGACATCGGTCAACCCAGAACCATCGTTGGTTACCTTTTATTCCCTTTGGTAACCTTATTTCAAGGTTGGCACATTTTTTTTAGAGTGGGATAGAATAATCACATCTGCATGTAATCAGAGTGAGCATCCATTCATACCCAGACATCCACAGCCATCCAAGTCTAAGATCTGATTCAGCCAAGCAAGCATGAAAAGCCTAGGAAGCTCAAGCAAGAGTCTCCTAATCAACCGGTGGCCCTTCACAAAATAAATCTCTCATCATCATCTCCACTCTTCAACCACAGTCAACTGGTACCAAATTCCAAGTAAGTATATTTCTCTATTCAGTCCAGTTTTATTGGAGTACTTTCAGTATTTAGATCCATCAGTGAGATATTGCTTTCCTAGCCACTCACTTCTTCCACGGATTACTATCCCCCTATACCTCTTCCAAAATCCATCAAAATATTGTTCCAGCAATCCAATACTCCATTTAGACCTACCCAACCCTTTGTGCAATCACAAAGAATATCCAAAATCCATTCTACAACATCTCCCACTTTCCTAGTCATTGGTGTTGGTCTCCCTAAGTCATCATCAGTCGAGCCTATACTGGCATTGGTTTACCTACCTGATATTGCTCTTTTACTATCATTCACCTACTTAACCCATAACTCCTCCCAGCTTCACCAAAACCCCACCAAATCTTCCCATAGACATGTATCCTCACTCACACCTCCTAGACACCTTACCCAATTTCCCATTAACTTGAAAAACAGACCCAGATCCCATGTCATTTCTTTAGCGATTGTCATCAGTCAGACTTAACCGACATTAATCAGGACTAGACCAGCATCGTTCTCTATGTTTGTCAACATAGTATAGATCAGTTACCTACCTACTTAATCCCAAGTTACCTATAATCACCTGTGACCTTCAACAGAACTCTGTCAGGCCTGCAGAAACCTAGAACCATTTACCCGATCCCTAGATCTGATCCTATCCTATCCTGTTAGATTAGATTTTTCTTATTGTATTTATATGAGATGCTTAAATCATATTGACTATAGTTGGACAATATTTACCTTATTTCTCGCATTAATTTTTTTACAATAGTGGATCGATAGCCTTCTAGGGAGTATTACACTTCCCAGATCTAGCATACGCTAGGCAGTCCATTACATACACTATTTAACTTCAATTTTTTGGTCTTGTTGTCTATTTCAGGTAGTTCATCCTAGCCAAAATGAATCTCTCATGGTCAGCTATGGATCAAGAAGTCATACGCACGCAATAACCTTCAACTAGCTTCAATAGGTATTCCTCCTAGCCCTTTTACCCTTATCTATTTTGTCACATTCCAAGAAACATTCTAAGTATCAGCTTAAAATTTGAAGTGGGGAATTTAATGAGAAAAGGGGAACAAGGGAGGGTAGATTTAGGTAAATGATGGGTAGGAATAGGTATTGGGTAGGCATTGGTGGGGGAAATGGGTAGAAAGGAGAAATATGGGTAGAAAAAGGGAAGGGCGTCATGGGTTTGTCATCGTGACAATGACCGACGTTAGTCTGCTCTTAGCCAGCGTTGGTGTGTAAGGACTGGTATTAGTCACATATGTGGTGAATGATGTCGATTATTTTTGGATTGTGGTTGGTTGATGATGGCCAATGCCGGTCAACAAGCTAGAGAGGTAGGCCTACAAGTAGCTAAAATAGACGGATTACAGATAGATAAGTAGGGGTAGGGAGAGTTAGGTAGGGGGAAGAGTTATGGGTATGGGTAGGAAAAGGGAAATGTTGGGTAGGTAAACTAACACTAGTATAGGCTTGACTGACAATGGCTTAGGGAGACCAATGTCAGTGACTGGGAAAGTGGGAGATGTTGTAGAATGGATTTTGGATCTTCTTTATGATTACACAAAGGGTTGGGTAGCTCAAAATGGAGTATTGGATTGCCAGGACAAGGTTTTGAGTGGTTTTGGAAGAGGTAAAGGGAGATAGTAATCAGGGGGAAGCAATGAGTGGCAAGGAAAGTAATAACACACATAAGGATCTAAAAATTGAAAGTATTCAAACAAAAATGGACTGAATAGAACAATATACTTACTTGGAATTTTCTACTAGTCTACTATGGGTGAAGAGTGGAGATGATGATGAGATATTTCTTCTGTGAAGGTCCACCGATTGATTGGAGGCTCTTGCTTGAGCTTCCTAAGATTTTCTCCTTGCTTGGTTGAATCAACTTTTGGCTTGGATGGCTACGGATGTCTAGGTATGAAAAGATGCTCGTTCTAATTGCATGCAGATGTGATTATTCTCTCCTACTATCAGAAAAATGTTCCAACCTTGAAATAAGGTTACCAAAGGGAATAAAAGGTAACCGAGGATGGTTCCGGGTTGACTGGCATTGATTAGGGCATGATTTCCTAGGTTTACTAAAATGGGTAGATCTGCTTGATTTCTTGGATCTAGTTAGTTTCTTCTCACGGATTAAAAAGAAAGCTTCTTTTCTAACAGGTAGGAGTGTGGTTAGAGGGAATATAGGCTTTGCTTTTTAGGATTTAGTTAGGTCTTAATTAGTTATGGCAATATACTAAGAATAGTCTTACAGTGAGGTGACTAGGTGAGTATAGGTGAGGTGGTGGTGTGGGAATTATCTTAATTAGGATAATTAAATAATAAATATTGTGAGGACATAGATTAATTTAATTAAATTAATATTAGTGTGGGGTGTAAAGGACCATGGTTAGGTGAGTTTGTTTGATTTGGTTATTTGATGAGGGACCAAGGGGAGTGTGACCCAATTTTGGTGTCTACACACCAACATGACACCCCTCTATCCATCTCAAAAGTTATAGCCCCTCCAGCTCATTTAACATGCACTTGTATGATGGATGGCTGATATACAGCCTCTAGTTAATGTATACACCAATTAAACCTTCCAACATGTACCTATAGTACGATACATCATGTGTAGCCCTTGTTGTCATGTGCTCTCCCTCGGTGCATAGCCATCGCTGGTAACATACTCTGATCAACCCCATCTTAAATGCATCTAGTTCAAGAAATCCCATTGAGTGCACACATACAATGTTCTCATACGCCCAGCAATAAAGAAGGAAGGTACAACATTAGCTAAACCTCTATAATATCCTATAGTCCCACAACTCTTTATATAACTACACCAGAAAGTTTGGTGCCCATGAAAAACATGTCCTCTCCTCCATCATGTCCTAGAGGACCCCCATCAGTTCCCATAGGAATCTCCCACCATCTAAATCAGGTAGTTTAATACACCACACCACTAGCCTCATCTCCTCTTGATGGGCTAAATACATCTCTCTATAGTTGAAGATTTTGCTGTGGTACCTCAGCTTTGCCATCACCTCTCCAAATAATTCCACTATGGGCTCCTCTGATGCCTCTAAAGTGATAAAATACACTTGTGTCCCCACTATTGGAAAGCGTATGATCTTATAAACATCCTCCAAGGTGATCGTGATCTCACCCATCGGAAAATGGAAGGTGTTGATCACTGAATCCAATCTATCGATGAGTGCAACCATCAGAATACGATCTCAACCTATATGCCTATAGCTCTGGATCTCAATCAACCCCACCTCTGTCATGTGACACCACTCTGCCACATTCATGCTCCCTCATACCTCTAGCAATAGCGCTGGCACCCTATTATGCATACGCAGTTGGTCAGTATCCTGCATCCAAAAAACCAAAAAAATTATTAAAACCTCAACCACACCTCTCACAAAACCTTGTACCCAATATCCCATCCAAAACCCAAGCTCTAAAGATTACCCCTTTTTTCCTATGATAGTCTTACACTTATCAAACCTCTCACCTATATACCTTCTTACCCTACCTATTGTCCATAGACATGCCCTTACCCTTCATGGCCTACCTTTTCTACCACCCTATCTCTCTTCTGAACCCATTTCCTCTTCCACCTCATCGACATCAATCACTGTTGACCGGCATTAGTTACCCTTGACCGACATCAGTCACCTGCTACTCGACCGATGCTGACCAGGACTGAATGGTGTTGGCCAACCCTTGACCAATTCTGTCACACCATCCAAACCCAAAACCCCTCATTTTTTCTCAATAATTGACCAAAACATAACCTAATAACCTACCTTACCCTACCCAACCCTTACCTACCCTCATCCTCATTCTCATTTCACTTACCTGGGACCTTCCCCCCACCTATTTCATTTTTTTATTTCCAAATGACAATTTAATTCCTACCCAAAACCATTTTTACCCACCCTAATTTCTACAATTTATTTCAATCCACAAAAGTAAACTCAGATCAGATTGTACCTCATCTCACTGCTGACGATGTAGTGGTATGTCCATTCATTGTACTTGTGGCCCTCCCAAACCTTCTCCTCCCTCCACCATAACCCAAATCACCTCCTCACCTCCAACCAATCAAATCCACTGACCTAATCTCATGGAACTACCAACCACACACCAACACCCACTACGATATCTACTTGCTCATCTCTCGGTCTCACCTTATTTTTTTCACGGCTCTCATGTGCTCTTTGGAATTTTTCTATAAATGGCAAATGATAAATGATTCTGTAAAAAGTGGAATTTTCATTTTTTAGCCCCAAATCAACTTGACCAACATTGTTCAAGTCATTCCCTACTATACTGATGTCATTCATCCTTAAACTAGCATCGGTTATCTACCATTCTCATTTTTACCTCATTTTACCCATTTTTGACCCTCACTCCCTATTGTCAGGAACCTTTTTCCTTTACCTACACTTATGACCACCTACCTACAAGCTCACATACCCTATATGTGTTCTTAATTACATTTAGGGACTTGTAATTTTACCCACACCTTTGCCTTACCCATGTCATTACCTATATACCTTGACTTGAACCACTTTTTGTGACCTTTGACCCTCTGTGCTCATTGTACCTTTTGATGATGTTACCCATGTTCTTTTGCCTATCAGCCTTACCTTGCCTATTATCATGTTGTTTATCATGACCTGACCTTTGGTGTTCCAGAACATACCTAAACATTCTTGCATCTGACCTTTATTGTGTTTCCACACCATATCATATACCTTGGATACCATAATCACTTCAACCTTGTCTAGATAGACCTATCAACCTTAGAGGATGTAGAGTTTGAGATATTTTTGACCTGGTACCGTGCCGTAGTTTCCAACATGTGTGTGCATTCAACTACCACTACCTTTGACCCTAGCCCATTTACCTGTTTACCTAATTTGACTTTTAAGATTTACCCAATGCGTCCATTAACCTTCATTTTCCCATCTCCTCATTTTATCAAACCACTCACCGCTTCCATTTTTCACCTCCTCGGTTCTTAGTTTGAGGGGGGTTACCTTTACCCACGTTGAGGGAAACACCACCCTCACTTCTACTTGACACAACTATTTCCTATTTTTTTCACCTTCTCTTACCAGTACAAGCCACATGACAAAAAGGGGCAAAATGTAGGCACCAAAATTGGATCACACTCCCCTTGGTCCCCTTTTGAATAACTAACTTACATATATTCACCTAACCATGGCCCCTTTTACCCCACCTTAATATTGATTTAATTATTTATAATTAAATTAATACCCATCCTCACCCTAGTTATTAATTTAATTACTTTAATTACATGGATGCGCACCTCACCCATACACTTCACCATGGACCTATTCATAGCATGTTTCCATAACTAACGAAGACTTAGCCCTACCTTCCTTAATGAGCTAAGACTTAGTATAACCCTAAAATCACATACCTATTCTTCTTCTAACCATATTCCCACTTATCTAAGTGAAACATTCCACTTATACTCGGCACAAATGAGCAAAGCTCAAAAAAGATAGCCAAAATATACTATTTTAGGAAACCTAGGATATCCCGCCTTAACTGACGTTGGTCAACCTGAAACTGACACCGGTCATCCTAAACCATCATTGGTTACCATATAACCAGTTTGTTAACCTTGTTTAAGAGGTTGGTAACATTTTTCCAGTTTTGGGAGATGGGAGATCTGCATGCAAGCATGAATCAAAGCTCTTTCACACATCTAGACAACCATAGCTAGCATCAGGATAGATCTAAAGGTATTTGTGCTCACGGTAGCATTCCGGGAAGCATTTCCATGACACTAACCACCATTACATAGATCAACTATCACCATCACCAAGCTATCAAGCCTGCTTGCACTAGTAAGTGGGTTTTCCTATCTTCATTATTGCATACTTATTCAAACTACAATTTTCTTCATCTCTGTTTATCTAGTATCTATTTACATATTTTATCCCACCCTTTTACCTTTCTATGAATCCAACCACTCTACCACCCACAATCATTTAAAAAACCTATACCTGATCCCTAAACACCTCTGAGCACCATCAACACCTCCGCAGACCTAACTATTCCCCTCACAATCTCTGTTTGATCTCAGACAAACTCCCAAAGCCATTATTTATTGAATTTCCATTAGCCCGACCCTACCGACGCTGAATAACCGAAACCGTTTTCAGTATCCTCTCAACCACATCATTCATACCCAACTGATGTTAGTCTCTATATCTGATAATATTTTCCTAGACCAAAAACCTGATTACCTCACCCAAAATAACCCAAAATATTATCCAACCTTACCAAGAATCTTTTTGTGACCTGCAGACTACCTTTTCTACCCACAAACCAACCCAAAACCTTTACCTGCATAGCATTTTAGTATTTAATCAGATTAACGCTGATAGTAATCTGAGGCACCCAAATCAGAATGCTAGCACTAGATTCTTTTATTTATATGTTTAAGTTATTTTATATTGATTTATAAACAATAGATTGATGAACTTCTAGGAAGTATCACACTTCCTAGATCTAGCATACGCTAGGCAGTCCACTGTCATATACTTTTTAACTCTCTTTTTTGGTCCTATTTTATATTTTAGGTAGTTCCTCCTAGCCAAAAGGAATCTCTCACAGTCAACATTAGATCTAGAAGTCATAACATGCACAATAACCTCCAACCAACCATCACAATAGGTATTCCTCCTTGGCCCATACCTACTTATTTGTTTTGCCTAAATCCTTAAAATAACTGGTGAAACACATCCGTATGAGAAATAAGTAGTCAATAACAATAACTACAACAATAGGGAAACAAAAATGACAATAACACTATGTGGCAACACACTGTAGCACACACATCACATTTTCATGAAGGTATACCACACTATGCGATAACTACACAAAAGCGTTTTCTGCCCTAAGTTCACTCTCATCACTTTTTTACACTTTTTCATCTTTAGTTTCCAAGCTCCGTCATCTTTTTTTCATTCCACGCTTTGACTAGTTCTTCAACGCATTTTCTACTACAATATTCATGGACATCAGGTATGCATATCTATCTACTTTATGTCACCGAGATTTACGCTCACCAACATAAAGTGGGGGAAAATGTAAACACAAAATCATACTACTATTCATATGGTTTTTGAGTAAAGAAAGTACTAATTAACCCCCATCTGTTGTCCATTTTACTTTTTTTTCTATCATCATTTCTGACCTTCAGCTCATACTTTCCCACTTTGTTTTCATCATTTCCTATCATTTTAGCCTCAACAAGGGCGCCCAGGCTAGTACTAGGGCACTGACAGCCACCCTAGTCCTAGTTGAGGTGCTTTAATCCTTTTCCCAATTTCTCACCACTTTTTGGGAACTTTCTAGCCATTTGAACACTTTATCTTTCTTGTGGTTGGCCTTTTCGGGGTTAATTATGAAATTAGAACAAGAGAACCATATAAATATAAAATGTGACCATAATGAAGGACAAAACACTAAGAACTACTATCATCACCTAAGGTTGCATCCATAAAACGCTCCATTTACATCCATCTAGCTCCATCACAAGGCACAAGGATGGTTCATCTGCATCACACTGTATATGAGGAAAGTTTATTCTATTGATCCAACAGTCATTACGTTTTTCTACACATAGTTATTGCTCTCTACTTTCATAAAGTGTGACTAACACAAGAGCACCTAGGGCATGATTGCACACACTTGCACATAGAACTACATCAAGTCTGAGATGTAGTGTAACGTTCAATTATTAAGTCCAACATTGTGGCAACTGAGGATAGTCTGAACCCTTCATATGCATTTTTATTTTTTTTAAGGTTTGTTGCTTATTTTGGGGTCTTTCAGGTATATTCTTCATCACTAATCATTGGAGACATTCGAAACAGAGAAATGATTTATACGTGAAAGGTAGCGAGGGATTCACATCATTATCCAACCCTGCAAAGATGGTTTATGGACCGCATGCACAGATCAAGTTGCCCATAACACAAACTAGGGCACCCAAAGGTACCTTGATCCTCTCCTAGGCACCTCAGTCCAGCCAAACAATTCAGATCTGGTCTTTTCGGGACCTCTGCATGTTTTTTCATGCTTCCACAATATTCAGCCTATTTTAGGACAAAGCCCAGATCAGTCTACGAATTAGCTAAGCTCCTTCCAACCCCTCTTTTCATATTAGGGATTCTACTTTCATTAGCCTAGTTGCTTGCGTCACTTTTTTATTTATTTAGCTGTTATTTACATCATTTTAGTAATGTTATTTACTGTTGTTCCTAGTTAGATTAACTGCACATATTTCAAATTTTAGTTAATCAACATTCTTTGGCATCAACCTGTTTCATTGGCATGGCAGATTGGAGACTATTTTTGGCATGAATACTTACCAAAAGGCATGACAAGAGATCAGAGTTCCTAATTTATCTTCAAGCGACTTGTTTTGGCATTCGATCCAACTTTCTATTTTGAAAATGTGGCTATTGGCGTATCAGATGCTTTTTTGTTTGTTGTTTATTGGATACGTGGAAACCTATCTTGGTGAGGTGTAAATTACATTTTGTCGGTTAGAGATAATGTCTAGTTGTCCAAATATACATGTTATATATTCATAGAGTACACTTTTGACTAATATTTTGACTTGTTAATGATGAGTAACAATTGTGAATAATAGGCCAAAAATGCTAATTGAGTAAAATGTGTTTATAAATTAGGTATTTAAATGTACAATGATTAACAAGATGAGATAAATGTAAAAGATTAATTTTATAATGTCATTTGTGATTATTTAGGTAAGTATAAATATAACTTTGGGAACTGTCAATAGAGTTGCATACAATGTAGGGAACTTCTTATGTATCCACTTGTCTATCTGTTTATGATATATATGAAAAAACACACACATATCAAAGTGGTATGTTATGTAGAGGCCTAATTTTGGTACTTGACTAGTCATTTATTTTTGTTCGAGTGTTTTTGCACATGTTTATCTATTATTGGGCTAAATTTGACTCTTGCTAATGTATTTTATTGTCTTTGATTTTTTTATGTTATAAAATATCATGGGCCTTATTTCCTTCATCTTTCACATTTTTTCTTGTCCTTCCTATTTTTTCTCTCCTTTCCCTTATTTCCTTGAGTTTGTGGCCTCATTACCAGAAATGTAGTATAGTCCTTGTCAATGACAATAAGTATACTATGATTGTGGCTCATATTTAATGTGTGTATTTTTACTCTTTCTAGGTACTTTTAGGTTATTATCAACTTCTTTTTCACCCTTTCATGCTTGTGTGTGGACATATGTGCTAACAAGGTCCTAATTAGAATTCAATAACTATACAAATATCTTAGTGGATTGGATTGTTTATAATATATAGATAGACAAGAAATGATGATTCGTAAAAGTAAGCAATTCATTAATCATATAAGCATCCCCATACTAAAATAAAATATCAAGCATTTAGATATGAACATATAACATTTACCTGTTACATTGATTAAAGCATTCAAAGTGATAAGGATTGGGACAATGACATTATAATAAATTGCTTGTTAAAATTTATTATATACATGGTGTTTTTCTTTAAGATTGTAGGAAATATATGGGATTTGGTAATAATGGAGCCTAAATTATAACACATGCCCTTAATAACTCTCTCTTTTTAAGAAATTTTGCAAGGTGTTGCGGTGACATAAGGGTTCTTAGGAATGAGAAAAACTTCACGTATATATATGTAGTGAATTCAAGAAAATCGAGCAATGTTTTTGGAGTTCATGAGAAGACACAAAGTTTTCACCTTAATTGTGAAATTCATTGACAACTACGAGAAACCCACCTACGGTTCTAGCATAATGTTTTTTTGATAGAAGTTAATTTAGTTCTATTTCCACTATTTCTTTGGGTTTGCTTTACCCATCACATAGAGGGGTTACCTTAATAATGTGGTACATAACACATGTAATCATTCATGGGTAATTTTTATTGAATGTTTTTACACTAGTATATTGATATAAATAAGGGTAGTGATGTAAAATAAGGCCCAAATATTGATTAAACGTTATAATAAATCCTTAAAAATAAGGTGTAATATTATGAATCCCATGATCAAATGTATTTTGGATATTTTATACCAAGTGACATAATGACTTTACATTATTGTTTGGACATATATTGTGATGATTATTTTTATTGATGATCATTGACCTTATAATAAAACTATATTTTCTCTCCAAAACTTTATTTTACCCTTTATTGAAATTTCTTATGTACCTTAAATAATTGATGTTGTTGTGATAAATCTTCAAATATGATTACGTTACATTGTTGTTGCATATTTCGGAGAAGAGAAGAAAAACAGTAGATATAATTATGTGAAAGGGACATCAATTAGGAGAGCTTTGTATAAGAAAAGCAGTATATCAATATGCCATTACTCTGCAAACAATGTGTCTAATTGAAAAGTTGTTAAAAAATGTAGGCTAGTGTGTGTCGCATCAATTCAAATGTAATAATATATTAATTAAGGTCCTTGAAAATAATGCCTTCAAATGTTAGGACACAAAACTTCCAAGCTTTTAAAAATGCATATGCTTATTTTTCACATGAAAACTTAGCACGCGTCAACTTCATCTAGTATTATATATTTTAAATAATAAAAAACGACATTTGAATGAGATTCCTCGTTAGCCTATACATATTAAAAGGATGCGTTTCCAGAAATTGGGATCTAAATAGCTTTCAAATTTAAATAGAAAAATAAAAATGAGAAACTAAATAACTGGAATATTAAAAAATTGAATTTATAAGGAGACAAATGCAACAAGTTAGACATGGGAAGAAGCTTTATTATTAGTTAACTGAATATTTACAAATTTCAAATACGAATGAACTTTCAAGCCAGCTTTTAATATTTAATAAATTGGTGAACGTAAAAACAAAAACAAAAACTCTGAAATTGATGTGGAAAAAGGATGATACCCATGCAAAGAATATTTCCAAATATGTAGCGATTATTACTATCATTGCTGACAGGTGCGATTGTGATTGCAACACTTCCTCGACATAACCAACCATATTTCTTGGTCCATACATGCTAAATTTTAATTTCAATAACATTACATTGGGTAGATATGGTAACTGGTTTTGCACTAACAATTAACTACAAATAACATTATTTTGTTCCAACAATTCACTACAACTAATATCAAACGCTTAAATAGATATAATTGATTAGATCATTGATATTTTAGAATTATAAGAAATTGAAATAATTAAAATGTATGAAAAGAATATGTTTTTACAAATGGTTAAACATATTATTTAAGAAAAAAATAATACAATGTAGATTTACATAATGAGAAGAAGCAAATAACATAAGTCAATAAATAATAAAAACCATGACTAGAAGTTCTATAATACTCTTTAGGTGAAAGATTAAGAACTTTAACACTTCTTAGGTGGCAAGATAAAAATGTAATTTCCACCTTAAATTGAACTTCAATTTTTTTTCTCTGTTCTTTCAGCATAATAGTAATAATAACACCAACTTATAAACATAACTGATTTTCCTATCAGAATACTTCAACAAAAGTTAAAAATTATAGTCTATTTAAAACTTGGCCCCTTATTTACTTAATTATATTTTATTGGTCATCCATCTTGACTTGTAGAGAAGAAGGTTTCGTGTTTCTCAAGACAGAACTATTTTTTCTAAAAGCATGAGGTAGATGAGGCATGAGATGAATAGGTTGATGCTTTCTAATAGTTAGAGGAGTAAATAGGGATGAATTATTTTCATATTTAAGGCGTTTTGAGGTCTTGGAATTGGAATTAATGGTGAAAACTAGTTTAGTTTGTAAAACTACTTTTTGGGCAGTTTATTTTGGTGAAGAGGAAAGTTTGTGTGGTTTGCACATATGAATGTATCATGAGCTATAACATGCATGGATGTGATATGCAGGTCCTAAGGTTTCCAATGTTTTGTTAAATTCCATAGTTGAATTTTTATTAGGTAGTATTGAAGCCCAAAGGTGAAGACAAGGTGTTGGAAATAGTTGTTTTGAGAAGGATATGTGCCTTCTTGAGTTAGTTGTGATAAATTTAATTGGTGAAATCTAATTAATGACCACGGATGATGTTTTTATGTTATATTACACATATATGATGAATTTTGGAACTTGAATAATCATGGTTTTCACATTTGTGGTTTTATCTCATCCAGTTGATGGGGTTTTAAGCTAGTTTTGTGTATGTTTAGTGGTTTTGGGCATGGCCGACCTACATGGACCCAAAGTTAATTTATTTATGAATGTGTTTGGTTTTTTATAAGTTTTATTGTTTAAAATAAAGGTGAAGGACTGAATTACATTATGTTTGAAAGATGATAAGTGTATAAATTTCTTGTTTGAATTCAAATTTGTACTATTTGAGAGAGAGGGAAAAAGTGTGACCCATATGTGTGTTTGAAATAAGTATGAAGGAATTTAATAAAAGTTGAGTAAGTTTGAAAGAGGTTTAGTAATTTTATAGATTATGTGTGCAATAGTTTTAACCCAAGAAAAGTGAAGAAAGTGATATCTATAGCGAGCTAGGTGAATGAGGGTTTGAAGATGTGTGAGTTGAATAGGTGATCTCCATCAGTTTTTACAGCAAAAAGACATTAGATATATTCATATAAATGTGGTTGAGTGGGTTCTTGATCATATTAGGTTGTTTTATCCTCCTTTTTGATTTGGTATTTCACTAAACTACGGGTTGGTGATCCTTGTAAGGTTGGTGATCTAATAAAATAGGGGTTGGTGCTCCTTGTGAAGTTGGTGCTTCACTAAATAATATTGATTTGAGTAATATAATCATAAGTTTTATTGATTTTTCTTCCCCTTAAGGGTTTCCCATTTATATCTTGTGTTATGGTGTTCTCTCTCTTTTTCATGGTTATTTGAATGTATGTTATATGATGTTTTACACACATTAAAGAATGGATGAATGGTTTATGGCTTAATAAGAAAATCTAAAATTGATTAAATTTTTGTAAGGAATGATTCACCCCTCTCTCATTACATTGTACTTCCAGCACTTCAGTTAACATATCATAAATTTCCCATCCCTTACCAAAAAATTAATTTTGATATGTCATTAGAAAGCTATTGGAACTAGGATCACAATAAAACTTGAAAAAAAAAGTCTTAACTCAACATGTAACTTCAACAAATCAAATTTTACGATAGACTACTCCAAACTACCCAAAAAACCAGTCTTCATAAATAGAGCACACTTTTCCATTTAACCCATCAATCATGATCTAAAACTATCATGGACATCCAGAACAACTCCTAGGATAAACACAATATCAATGTATTTCATACCTTCTTTAGACAACTTTTCCTTAAACTGGACTTCATCGGAAACAATATTTTTTGAGTGGGGACCACATACATTCACATTCTCTAACATACATTTATATAAATATGGATGATTCCTATACAACATCCAATCATCACTTTTATAAAATTAATTAAAACAGACTCGCTACACTCTTTTTTCTCCAAGTTGTTTTGAGCTAAGGTTAAACTAGGATTTCAAAAAAACTTATCTTCTTAACGATATTTCATAAAATTGTGACAATAAAAACACCTCATTTATTTTTATACACCTTCTTAGTTCCATTGAAAAATATCCCCCAAAATATCTGGTCTCAGGAAAAGCATATAATTCACAACAAGCATCAAACGATCATCTTTTAGCATAAATCTTCACTCTAGAAAACCAAGTTTTGCTAATAAATTCATATCTTGCAAAATATTATTTATAATGACCTAAAAATTGTCATGAATCATCATAAAAACAACCTCCAACTATCCATATTCACCATTTATCTCAAATATTCCTAGAAATATATAGCCAAAACGACTTACATGTAATTTCTTAGCTTGTCTTCACTTTCTTGCTTCCCAAGGACCATGAAAAACCAAAAAAACTATGACAACTGACCTGAAACTCATCATAATCTACCACCATGATTCTAACATGCTCTTAAAATAGTTCCATGCTCTATTTCTCAAGTTTTCATACCATATTGCATGGTCTAGGACTAAAATTAGGCCTAAAATGACCTGACTCAAACTATACATCCCATGAAATGACCATGATGACTCATTTCATACTCTTAGACACTATTTAAACATCATTACAACTATTATGGACCTCATAAAAAATTTCAATAATATTAGGATGACTTGAATACTATGATTAGACCAACTAAACCATGCTTTAGGACCTCATAGAACATCACCAAACATGACACTACTAATCAACCTTCATGTTTGATTTTTGACTAACACCTCATGGAGACTCATATGACCTCAAAAAATAAATTTCCATCAATTGAATTGACATAAATGACAACACTAAGACATAATGGCCAATACAAAAGTCTCCATTTGTCACACTTTTGGTGCCTCTTCAGTATCGAGATTTACCTAAATAGTATTTAGTGGTTCATGAAGGGGCTCACTCCCTGAAGCTTTCTTTTCAATGACTTCTCTTGATATATAATATGTTTTTATATTTACATTATTATCACTATTCCCCTCATTGATATATCACACCATCTTTTCATTGCCTTTGTATTGCTATTTTTTCTAGCCATACATCCCTATCTTCCTAGATGTAATCATTATTGGTACTTTTTCCTCTAGATTATTTCAGAGAATGAAACATTTTTCATTGAAAATTTGTAACATGTGTTCTTCCATTTTTATATCATCACCAAATATTACTTGCTTATGCATTAAAAAGAATGATGTAACTTAGGCATAGCCAAGTAAAGGAGAATGTGTGGATAAATTCAGCTTTTAACACCTCCTATTGATAAGTTTTTGTTCGTTCTTCACTACTTAAGTACCAAGTGTAGACACCTAAATCTGATTACGTAATTTTAAATACTAAAATTGCACTAATTTTCCTCTTTCCCATCATTTCTATTATAAGTAGTGATTTTTCATTAATCAACTAATGTTCCCCTCCATTTCGCTCAATTAACAACATTTCATTAATTAACTAGCCTTTCCTTCATTCCACAATCTAATTAATAACACTTTGTTAGTTGTAATCCTCTTTTAATTAATTAACTACTTAGTAGTTAATTACTCCTTTTTAATCTCTTATTTAATCAATAACCCATCTTATTCGTTAAAGCCCCCTTTCAAATCCTTCAATTCCTACCTATTTCCTTCTAAATCACCTCCAAATAGCTTTCTAAGTTTATCTTCGTCTATTAATTAATCCTAGTTCATTAATTAAATCATCTCAATCTCCCATGAGTTATTAGTCACTAATTAATCCCTTCTAATCATGTTTATCCATTTGAATTCTACTTTATTTGTATCTCACATTCACTAGGTTTCTATCTTCTACCAAATTGGAAAGCTATATAAATAACCTAGTATCCCTCCTTCCAAGCTTACACCTTTAACACCACTCTTTTTCTAGTGATATTACATGTACATGATAAGGGAATTTATACTTGGAATATCTCAATGATATTGCATCCATTATTCTCATACAAGAGTAGTAAAGGAAGATTCAAACATGGCCACTAAGCCATTTTGGTGAGATTATTTCCTCTTTTTGGAGATAACATTCATTTGATTACTCGTGATCAAGATAGGTTCATATTAGAGAAAAATCAAACATACAAATCACATCTAAATTTCAAATGGATTACTTATCATTTAATGTTTTTATGTTGGATGCATTTACATTAGCTTTCTCTTTCAATATTTATCATGATGTTGTTGTTAAATTAGCTTAGTTATAGGGATTACTTGGTGTTAATTCCTAGTTCTTAACTTAGCCTACTTTCACATGCATACAGTAAGTGCACACCCAAACATGAAAATTATGATAAAAGGAATGATTCCACGAGTTTGGATTGATGTATTATACACATATAGTCCATATTTCCTTGCACTTTCATAGATGTTCCTCTGGATTTGTTGCCCCATTGTAAGTAGTTAGTTTACGCACAAGGTTAATCTTATTGACTTTGGCATAAATGGCCTCAGTAAATTGATTTTATGTTTTAGAGAGGGGATATGAGTGTCCCACCATTACACCATAGATTCTCACATTTTTAAGAGAATAAATTTATGCACACTTTTATTGATTGCATATAGCTCTCCAAATTTCTAAGGAAGGTTCGGTCACCCTTCTCTTCATGGAATTATGGCATTGGCTGATTGTTATCCTTGCTTAGCATTATAACATATTGTCCTTTTATTTTTAGAACCATAATATATTGTTATCTTTTATGGGAGATAAATTCTCAACAATATCTTCTAATTAATACATATGATCCATGTGTCTAATTATTGTAGGCCGCACTAGTTGTGTCTGACACGGAATATGCATCATTCCTATGTAGATCACATTCTTGATTTAGTTAAAAAAATCTAACTCTTTGGCCTATATTGTATAGAGTTTCTTTAGATCTTTATGTTAATCTACATTCTATATGAATGGTTCCCCTTGGCTATCATTCATTGGTATTACCATGCACTGAGTTTCATTATCAAAATTAATGTAACATTTTTGAAAGCATAGATATGTGTTATTCGTGTAACACCATGGACATCCAAGTAGTGTTGAAAATTGATCTTCTTTGGAAAATCCAATTACCTCAAAGTCACCGCAAAACTTGACTCCCATAATGTTGATGGTAGAATTCTTAAATAGTCTAATAGGCATGATGCACATCTTGTTAGCTGTGAAAAAGAATTGTGGAGATGGATTGAGAATAAGTCACCCTATTTTTTCCAAGAATCTATTGTCAAGCTATTAACCTCTACTCCCTTGTCTACCAATATGTCATTAATTTTTGACCCATCAACGCACATATAAAAAATTATCTGGTGATCAAGTTCTTCATCTTTAGTTACATTATCACTCTTTCTTAATGTATGGCCCAAATGTTTGTTATGCACCAAACTTTAAATTTGATGTGATAGCCACTGTGAAAGTAATGGAATAACCCCTTTAGTGCATTGAAATCTACAAACCTCCCTTGACTCATTCGTATCCATTTGATTAAGTTTTGGGACTCCCCGTGCTTTGTTTTTGAGTCTCACATCTTTCCTGAAAAGATCAATTTCATCATGTATTTGATGAACCAACTTCTTCCTTATGTTTCCTGCTATAGAGATATATTTTGACTAAATGGATTTCCTCAAACCTTATGTGTTCCAAAGGAAATATAGATTATTTTGTGTGTGCTTTGGATCCTCAAGTAGCGATTTGTATTTTTTGTTTAGGCATCATCCTTAGCGCGTCATCCCTCATTTAACAATCTTATATAAGGTTTCATATAATTTTAATCATTCATATGCCCTTTACACTCTTTAATTTCATGAGCATGTAACAATCAAGGAAATCCTTGACCTTGTGATCCTTTTGGTAGTGAAAGTAAACTAGGAATGTTGGGAAATCTCCCTGAAAATGACTTGGTGATCCACACTTTTAACCAGTGATGGATGAGAATCTTCCTCCTCTTTGTCCATTTCTTCCACGACCACCTTTTCCTCATGTATATCCATTGTAACCTTACTGTTTATTTTCCACAATAGTTTTACTTAGCCTAAGGGACTTGGATTCATAAATTTAATCAATCACATGGAAATTATTTGTATTATGCATGTGCACATCACAAATATTATAGTAAATTGATACTTTTCCCTTAACTACGCATTGGATTATGAGAAATTTATTACATCATAGATTTATTCACATATCTCACTAGCCAAAAAAATGGATTTCATATTTTTATGAGGGAATGTAGTATTTATATGTCCTTCCACTTCATAATATGTACATTAGGTTTTTTTGTGCATTTTTGTAACATTATTTGTAATCAAATTTTCTAGTTGAGTCATCATTAATGTGATTAGTCCCTCCATGAATGAGATAAATCCAATGTTTATAATACCAATTCCTGATATACGTAGAGCCATTTCAAGGGATTTTTTTATATATGTGAATGTTTTGTGGGAGAAGATGTATCTAAATGAAAAAATTAACCCTTTGAAAATTCATTGTGTATGTTGAACTAGATGGATCTCATAGGATAACTTTTAGATAAAATTATTCAAACATGCATCATATGCATACATACTCTATATCAATTATTTATTTATTTCCTTTAGCATGAAAATACTCTATTATTCAAACTCTAGGATATCAAATTATTTAATAAATACCTTTTTTAGTTGATCATAATCCACTAGATTGTGGATCATAATTTTTGTACCAAGTGTGTGCGCGATCTAGCAAATTAGTTTCAAGGTAATTTTCCTTTATATCCAGAGTAGTAACTCCATTTGTGCAAAAAGTTAGTTTGCACTGATGAACATACTCAACAACATTATTTACCATATGATACTTTGGAATATGAAAATACATCTCATAAACAATTTTTTTCTATCATTTTTGGTGCCATTGGTGCCACTCTTCCTTGAATTTTTTGAGGTTCTCCAGAAATTCCACTATTCCATCCACTCACACTTGGTGTAGTTTTAACCGGTGTTTTACATGAAATTATTCCCCCTAACTATATTTTTATCCTTGTGTGACACTTCATGTGCCACCTCCTTACTCGCCTTCATCCACTTTAGTTAATTGACTACTAATCATCATTCTAATTCTACATTTCTTAAGATTTGGTGAAATAATTTTTCATTTTGCAAATTATGTGTTTCCACCAAAACTCATGAGACTGCACCCCTCCTTATTGTGTATGGGGAAGCTCTCATTATTAAATTTAAATTATCATAATTTTATCTAAATGTTGTGGGGTGACTTAATAGGCCATAGATCACACAGTTAAACTTCATTAAACCTATAGAAAACTACTTATACAGAGTATAAGGGAGGAATTTGCAGCGATGAAGAGTAAAGGAGATAAATTAGGAAAGGGAAGGCTATTTACATGATTAGGAACTAGAAAATTTCACACACAATAACCAGAGTAGATTCAAATTCAATTAGAGGATAGGAACAATGTAGGAAATTAGTGAGACTAACAATCTAGAGACACAAAGTTGTTTAGATTCATCAATCAAGGACACAAAGTTCCTTCTTGGTTACTCAAAATCACTATACTTTCAAATTTGTAGAAAAGAGAGAATAGATGAAAACATGAGAAAAGTTAATGGAAGAAATGTATTCTTTATTGCTTATGAAGTGATGAATCTAAATATCAATCAATCTACAACAATATATGAAGTGATGAAGAGTACCCATTCCAATTTATAGTATTGCAGATTTCCTCTTCATCTACCCCCAACATGAATCTTCATGCTTCCATTCCACTTGTGACTTTACATCTTCATATGCAGTGAGGAAAACAAGTTCCTTTTTTATAAATCAATGGGTATTTTACAATTAAAATTTATAAAGTCAATTAAGTGAATGATACAAAATACCATGATTTCGTACGGTGAAGAATTAGAAAAGGGGGGGAAAACTTAAGAGTGAGAAAGACAGAAGAGTGAAGGAGTTGACTGATACGATGAAGAAGCTCCTTGTGATGAAGAATTTTTTTATTCATGATCCTTGAGGAAGATTTTCCTGAACAGGCTCTTGTCCTTTGAATTATTTAAGAAATTGGGCTACCACAAGTGTCAACTTGTCTTCTTCCAGAATGTAAACAAAAATCAACACTTTTATCCATGCCTTTGGAACATTACTAATCTTCTTGCATTAACTAATCCATCTTTTGTGATCCTTTGAAATTTTAGAAATAGAGTCTCTGATGTTGGCAATATACTCTATGGTATCTTCATTCAAGGAGAGAGAGGCACTTGCTTCTTTCTTGAGGAACTCTCGGAAGGAAAAAATGAATTATTCCGATGATGAGTTATCATTGAGTGGGCTAAATCAAAGTCTCTAGACATCATTGCAGATTTCATTCAAAATCTCAGAAGCCTCTTCGGAGACAAGTTATTAGCATATGATGCAAACAAATTATTACTCAGGAGGGTTTGAAGGTCAAAGGAGATCATTTAAATGAAAATGGTAACACGTCATCCCATTATATCTTCTCTTTTACAATTTCCTCTCTCACTTTCTTTATTTTTGACAAACTGGCAAGAATGTACTTGATTAGAGAGATGACCTCTAGAAACAATGTCTTCCTTTCTGGATGATCTTCTCAATCCACCTCTCATTAGCCTTTCCTTACATCATATAACCTTGTGATTTATTGATCACTTTTGAGTCAAATCTAGTGATTGGAGGAATTTATTCCATGTGGAGTGATAGGTTCCAAGAAATGTTGAATGTGAGAACTAATATTTTTTACCTATTACTCCAACTACTCAATTGTTCACTTGTACTCTTCATTTTGAGAAAGAAAGCAAGAAGTGAATTCTTTCAATGTCTTAGAATAACCCTAGTTTGAAGCTTGACCCAATGAGATATGGATCAACTCGTAATCTGATGGATTCATCTCCTCGATAGTGTAGACACCAAATTTCACTCACACTCCCCTTGGTCCTCTTCACTTAATTAGTGTAACACATTTAACTAATCATGACCCATTTACCCCATATTAATATTCATCCTCACATTATTAATTAATTTAATTATTTTAATAAAGTTAATCGCATCCTCACACCTCCACCTCATTGTGACACCTCACCATGGGCCCATTCCAGGGGCATTTAAACTCACAGTGACCAAGTCATCACTCTCAGCATTTAGTCATTACTCCTAGTGCTAAGTCACTAATTGACCTAACTAACTAAGAATTCTTCCTAAACCTAATTAGAATTCTTCTAAGATCTTCATGTCTCCTCTCACATGAACTCTACTTCCCTAAGGGAACACAAAAATCAAAATCACACCAAAAATAGTAAATATCAGGATATTTTTGGTAACATGGACTATTTCACCCTAACCAACATTAGTTTATGCTCGGTCGACGTCAGTCACCTAAATTGCCATCGGTTCCTTTATATAGAATTTTATAACCATTTACCCAGGTTAGTCAGTTTTAGTTTTGAGAGTGCTATTACAATCAAGAAAAGATCTCAGAGCTGATGCTTCATCGAAACTACATCTACACACCACCAAAGAGCATCCCAAGACAAAAATTCCCTTCCAGATCATTAGAGCATTCACTGGAACACACAAGTCATACTGTCACGGTACTGAACTAGTTAACACCTCACAAATCAATCACCATCCTCCATCCATCCATGAGATCTTAATAGCAGTAAGTAAGTAACATGATCTTAACCATTTATGCTTCCTTTATTGTAGATATCTTTCCTCCATTATTTTCATTTTTTACTGTTATTTGGATATCTCCATCTTCTCACCAACCCAACTAATTCAATCCCTTTTACCCTTTATGACCTCTCACTCTGTATTATTGAGTCTTCTCAGTTATATTATGAACCTAACCACGCCCTCCTCATTCTTTTTCCAATCACAAAGAATGCCAAAAATGATTTTTATTACATTATTTCCAATTTCCCCTACCGACGTTGGTTTATCCTACCAACATCAATTTCATCACTAAACCAACATCGGTCACCTAAACGATATTAGTCTTTGTTTCATTTTATATTCTCCGGCCATCAAGCTTCCCAATCACCCAAAACCAACCCAGAACTCAACCAATCGGCCACGGACCCTTACCAGACCTTTAACAGACTTGAAAAACCCTGACATTAATTAGATTTAGTGTTATTTTTTTATATCTAGCCTAAAATCAAGTGTATTGTGTTTATGAGAAACCTAAATTATTACATTGCAATAGGACCTATTTATTGCAGTTTCTTATTCACATTGAATTTTTATTAAATAATGGATTGACAACCTCTCTAGGAAGCACCACACTTTGTGGATCTAGCTTACGTTATATAGTCCACTGTCATAGGCTATTTAATACTCTTTTGTGGTCTTACTTTGTATTTATAGGTAGTCCTTCCTAGATAAAAAATAGTTCTCTATGATCATCTTGGATAATGTCAACAATGTGCACATTCTACCTTCCACCTTCACCTCACAAGTATTCCTCCTTAACCATTTACCTTTTATTTGTTTTGTCCTAGAAAGTGTAAAACTTATTGGTGAAACATTTTGGCACACCCAGTGGGACCCATTTGGGGTTATTTACATTATTCATTCTTAGGGAATCATTGTTTGTTTATTTCTTTTTGAAATGAAGTTCACATTAAAATCTTAACTCTTGGAAACATTCTTCTTCTCCTACTAATCTTAGTGAAATTTATATTTTTAATTAAAAAGAACACTTCTTTTTATTCTGTATTGCATTAGTGAAAGACATACTCTTTCCTATTCATTATTTCTCTCATTGAATTTCATTATGGATTTGGGTTTTAAAATCCTTGCATCTCATTTTTCTATGTTACATTCTAGCTCATCTAAATTGTGGGCAACCTATATGCTAGAATTCATGCCCAACTGATGGTTGAAAACCTTAATCAAAGGTCACATTTTGCACACTCTTTATACCAAGGCACTAAAAAAAACTACACATTTATTAAACAACATCTTTCCCAGAATAAGTTATCAATGATCAGAGGATTGACAGTGGGCTCCAGCTGGTTTTATGGCTAGTTATTGTATCAAAAAAGGATCCCTCATGCTAAAACTTACTTGAAACTAGCTATAGTTGTCAGTTTCTGCAGCACACCCTCAGTAACCAAATAATCTTCTTTATTCAAAATTCAGTCTTAAATGGCATAAGCCACAACAAAAAAATATACATCATAGAATTTCTTGTTTTGCTAGATTTTTTTTTATTTGTGTTTTGAGGTGTGAGTTCATTCTCTTCATTTTTCTCTCCCTACACACTCCACCATCATAGTTGGTGTATTTTGATTGTTTCTAAGTGTGTTAGGACTGATCATTTCCATACTCAGTCTCTAATTTGGTCTCGTTATTTGACCTAAATCACCAAAAATTCACTTTTTTCGTCTTTCACAAATTTCACAATAACGGTTCTCGGTCTAGCAACCGCCATCAGTTTCATCATCTTACTGTCATTAGTTTTAGGTTGTTTTGGTCATTTTTTTGCCAAAGTAGCATAAAATATTCATTTATTTTCTTTCTATGACCATCTTGGTCATCTTACTAGTCTCTGAGTTTTTGATATTACCTTCAAAGTCTAGTTCTATCTTGTTTTCACCATTTATTACCAGAGTTACCAATCTGACATTTTCCCATAGTCACTAAAATCAGTTTATCTGATTGGTAGTGGTTACCCCAACTAACATCGGTCTCTGTGTTCTAATTTTCCAATCAAAATAGAGATCAAATCACACATTTTAAACCCATTTTTCTCCATTCCTTCTATGTTTCTGCATTATCAGTCGTTGGGCCCCAAAATATCAGATAAGAACAAGAAGGCGCGTGGGCACGTGGAGCCTAGTTGAAGAAGGGCATGCGTGTTGAAAACTCATAGGGAAGGATTCTGGTAGGGTTTTTTTAGAACACATGACACATGTGTAAAAGGAAAAACATGTTTTGTACTTAGCCATATTTAGAATCCTAGACAACACACAAGAAAATCATGACCCTTATGGATAAGGTGCCAACCTGATAACTATAGGATCAAAAAGGGGATATTACAAGCATACGATGGAAGGTTACCATTGAAAGGAGTGAAGAGCTCATATTTTTGAAGGCATGCTCCCATGGAGGACCACTTCGATACTTGGTGACTGATCTGTAATTTATGGAAGGTATGGCGGTGGGTGCTAAGGTTATAAATACAAGTTCCGGATAGAAGAAAGAGATAGAAGCTAAAAGAGAAGAAAAGGAAGGTGAAACCCTACCAAAATAGATGAAGGATTTTATGGTTAGGGATTAAGAGAGCTCTATGAGTGATAACACATTAAAGGGGGTGGGTTTTCATTCTTCTTTGTAATATGATAAGGATAATACGGCTCTGATGCATGACTTGGATCTACATAGTTATATGAGGATCTGTTATGACTTCAAGGGATGTAATGTGGGTTATTAAATCTGTTAGTATGAATATAATGCTCTATTATAAATTATATAATGTTCAAGAATGTAATATTTATGCATTTCCTTATTGTATGAACCATCTCCATATGTTGTTTTTTATTTCTCTTTTCTTCATATAATGAGATGAAAACTCGTTCTAAGTTCTTAAGAATGTTGTATAGTTCTTTTCTGTCTCACATTTGATTATCTATCCTAAGATGATGCACTCTTAAGAAACTCAATAAAGGAGAGACTAAATGTTTATACGTGCCTTGGGTGAGCACCCAGCACCCGCTAGGTGATAGGCTAGCACGCATGGGATTAGACTATTTGTCTAAGGGTATAAACTACGACTACATTTTGGTTCTGTTATCGGGACATATTTTCGAAGTTGTTGTGAGAAATGGCATGCATATTTGTCCCTGTGATGCGTGATAACAGAGCACATGTCCTTAGAAAGTGTTGAAACATGGTTCAAGAGCACGGAGGATAAGTTTTCTCAAAGATTTAGTACTGGACCTAATTTTGATGCACGTAGATGGGTAGAAGTGAAGCTATACCATGAGCTATATGAGACATTATTTTTTTACTTCCTAGTATAAGTATATGAATGGCTTTTAACATGCGCATCCAGATCAATCTGGTACTATAGATCAAGTATATGGATCCAAGATGACTATTAGAGGCCACAAGATGCAAATCTGACTTGTACGTGTGTTGTTAATCACTAGTGGAAGAGGGTGTTGACCATTTATACTTTAGAATATGCCATTTTGACGTATTTTTTCCCAGAATTTGTTGAGTTTGAGTTTCTGAGGGAGCCTAAAGGATCACTTTTGTGTGCTATTCCTTTGCTTATGAAGATCTTGGTCATTACTTTGACTTTAGAAGCATTACCCATGCCCGGCTAAGCTTCTCTGAGATTTGGGAGAGGAAGCTAGGGTGGAGGAAGATGGTGGACATTACGGATAAAAAGGAAAGGGATGAGAGATGACTCAAGTATAGAAAATCTCATGAAAGGGAGATGATTAGACAATGCGAGGTTACAAGTGTGATGGATCTATGGAGGTAGATGTTGCGGGAAGGAGTTGAGGTTCATGCAGAGGATGTGGAACATGAGTAGTCTATGCTAACCCATCTTAGAAATAACAGGAGAGAAGACCCTTTAGGTTTTGATGAGAGTTCATCACATGGAGAAATAAGATCCATCGGCATGCATGTGAACCCACATAGAAACCAACCACTGGTGCTTAGTTTTCCAAATCTACACGCAAGAGATATAATTTCTACACCCAAGAGTTCATTGCATGGAGAAATAAGAGCCATCAGCGCGCATCGTGAAACCCACATAGAAACCAACCACTGGTGCTTAGTTTTCCAAATCAAGGGAGAAGTAATTTGGAACCTATCTACACCCAAGAGATATAATTTCTCATTTGGAACATTCATGGTTGTACAATCCATTCATGTATTTGGAGGAATCTTTGGACAAGGTGCAGTACACAATTTTTTTTTTATCACGTCTAGGAGTGGCATGGGATACATAACTGGTAGTGGGAAAATATCATAGACCATCGGTGTGTAGTTTAATGGGACATTGGGAACCCTTGGCATAACCACTTCAGGCCCTTTGTTGACTCCTTAAGGGGGATTTGGTGGGTTAAGAGGTGTATAACCTGGTGGATCTAGTGGATATGGTGGAGGAGGAAATACTGGACGAAACCAAGGCTCTGGATCGGGAGGACAAGGACACCAGCCACCTCCCCAAGTGTTTTTGAGATGTATTTGCACCTACCAGACTATATGGGTATTAAATATGCTATAGAACATGTTTACAAGTGTAAGTTACTATGGCGCGCAAAGGGGATCACTACCCCAGAGTAGAAAGTAAGTGATTTCACAAAAATGTTACAAAGGTGCACACATAGTTGGTATAGGAAGTATGACCCCCATCAGACAGTGGTGTACTACACCACATTGAAGAACACCTTCCTAGCAGAGTTCCATATCCCAAAGTTTGAGAAGAAGAGCATCAATGCTCTTAAGGAGATCTAACAGGGAATGGCAAAGAGTGTGTGATAGTATAACATGCATTTCAATAATATCTTGTCAAAGCTATCCTATGATATTCATCCTTCTCAACATGCTCAATGGTTTTTTAGAGGATTGATAAAAACTATTTAGAAGGGCCATGTTGCACAAGACTTTCACCAACCTGCATGAGGCATTGGAAGTTTCCCTACGCGTTGAAGTTGTTGGGAGCATTGATACTAGTATTAGTCCTTATCTAGAGGCTAAAATTACTGCAATGACCAAGTAGTTAGAGAAGCTATATCTAAACTCAACACATGATTTTTGTAGTGGGCTTTACTGTATCGACTGGGAAGTGGAGGGACATGAAAAGGATAGTTTCTCTCAAAATTTGGTACGCGTTATGTTGGTATACTATGAGATTTGACATAGGGATCATGATGTAAGTAGATTTCCTCTACTCCAACGCGTTATCCACAAGAATGTTTCTTGCTATTGCAAGATTTGTACCTCTATGACCCATGATACTAAGGATTACAGACTGATTGATCAAATCCATGATGTTATTGATTTGGGTGTGCACTAGACTAGCCTTGCAATTAGTTCAAAGGATGATGACTGTCATTATGAAGGGCGCGCAGATGGAGGAGTGTGTGGAAGGGGTTTTCGTGAAGGATTTTGTGGTCACAGTAACTACAGTGGAGGAAAAAGTGAATTCCCACAAGGAACTTGTTATAATTTTGGATCTACATAGAATTAAAAATGTGAGAGTCATGATCTATTACAATGTTCATGGTGTGAAAAGAAACATAAGTATAGAGAGTTTCCAGAACTTTATGAGCATATGAACCAGCTGCACCGGAAGGACAAAGGCATTGGGATGGTGAGAATCAAAAAGGCCGATTCATAATGGATGCCAAGTGTGGCATGTGAGTAAGGGCTCGAACCTGTACTAGTGATGATGTGAGAAGAGGCCACACATTCCAAGGAGATGCCAAAACCAAGGACACTAGCTTCAATAGAGGAAGTAGTAGGTGGAAAGTATCTATACCCTTCCCATTAGAAAGAGGTGTATCAAGAGACTATGGACGTGATTCAGAGTTTACAAGGGGATAGCCAATGTTTGAAGGATCAATCGAGGTATTTGGAGAAAAGGAATTATGTCGAGGTTCCAAGGAATGACCTTTATGAGGTCAAGGAAGTATGTAAAATGTTAAGACAAGAAAATATTATTCCCTTGTTGGGAGAATGGATGAGGGAAAAGGTACCATGCAACAGATTAGAGAAGGAAATATAGGTTTTACATGCAAACCTTCCTCCTCACAGCCTTGAATATGAAAAGGAGATTACTTTGAATGCGGTTATTGATGGGTGGCTTCTGAGAAATATTCTCATCGATATGGGAGCAGACGTCAATGTTCTAACCTTATATTCTTGGCATCAGATGGGATGGCCCACTTTGTAGCCATCTTCAAATGTGTTGTATATGGTGAACAAGACTAAATCAATACCCATTGGAGTCCTGAAGGATGCATTTATCACCATTCAAGGGGCCAAGTTCACTAGAGACTTTGAAGTATTGGTGCTTTCCGAGGAAGACAACTTTCTTGTGTTACTTGGGTGCTCATGGTGTTACAAGAACAATGTGTACTTTAGGTTTAACAAAGGGTATATAAGATTTGAGAATAAGCAAGAAAGGGCAATCATCCCTTTGACAGATTGGAATTCAGCACCCTATACTGAGCCCTTAGGAGAATAAGTCCTTGATAGAATCTATGTGTGCTCCATCAGATATCTTGGGATAGTTCACTTGGAGGGAGTTATCCATTTTGAAGATGCTTATTCCTTGAGTGATACCACTAGTGTGCCATGTGACAATTGGGCGCACAGGACTTATGAGTTAATTGGGTAATAGCTAAGAGGATCTATAACAAGGGTGACAAAGGCACTCTCATTCAATAACCTAGGAGGAAAGAAGTTACCAAGTTACTCTGGAGGGGCATACCCTAAAATTTTCTTACAAGAAATGGAATCTCAATGGAAAAATGAGTATGAGAAAAGAGGAATTCTTAGTTATAACCTACTCGAGACTGCAGTGCATTGGTGGGCTACACATCGGGACAACCTTCTAGAGTGGCACGAGGTGAGGATCACATTTTCTATAAGGTTTTATATGAGAAATGTGCCCAAAGTCATACAAGACTACCATGATAAAGAGGCCACTTTATTTCATATCCAAATGTGTGAGAAGGCCTGGATGGGAAGTGTATAAGCATTACCACATTCATTATGGGTACATAATTTATACTCCACCTTACATGGCTATGTGCATGTGTGGTATGTTCATTCAAAGATGCATCATCAAACAAGTAATTAGAAAGAGTTGGCAGTTGATCTCATTCAAGATTTCGATTATAGGAGTACCAAACCATCAATGGGTAAGGCATTGCAAGTGATCAAGTGGATTATGATGGGAGATAGTGCTATGGCATAGGATAATCTACTAGAATTTCTTGGTGAGCCTTATTTAGAGATGTGCCTCAATGAAGAAGAATCAGAGGAAGTACAACTTGAGCATGTATACATGGAAAAAGAAAAAGGAAAAATGGTCTATGTAATAGATGGAGAAGAGATGGAGACTTTGGATGTTAACCATTCAGAGGGTACACGTGAAGTCATAGATAGTGTTGATGAGAGAGCACATGCCCACCATGAGCCCTTTAAAATAAAGAAGGTTAACATTGAGATGGAGGCAGAACCTAAGGACTATATCATCAGTGAATATTGGTCAGAAAAAGAAGTTTCAAAGATCATTGATCTATTACACGAGTTCCAATATTTGTTCCCTCTCAATTACCATGAACTCAAAGGTGTCCACCATTCATTGGGGGAGATGAAGATAAAGTTGAAGGAAGGTTTTTGCCTAATTCAGAAGAAGCCTTATTGGATGAATCCAAATTTATGTATACATGTTAAGGGAGAAATAGACAAAGTGATAGCATCTAGTATCATTGAGGTAGTGGAAGAGTCAGAATGCATAAGCCCAATGGTTATTAGTAATAAGAAGGATGGTAGGATAAGAATCTATGTTGACTATAAGGGCCTTAATGCAGTGTGTGTCATCGATCCCTTCCCAACCCCTTTTATTGAAGAAATTATTGAAGGATTAGCCAGGCACGAAATCTACTCTTTCACAGATGGGTTCTCAGAGTACCACCAAGTCATCATTACAAAGGAAGACTAGAGAAAGACAAATTTATCCACTGAATGGGGAATTTTTTCCTACACAGTTATGCCATTTAGATTGAATAATGTCCTTGTTGTGTTCTCACACATTGTGGTAGAAGCATTTCAGGACTTCATCCATAAGTTTCTTCAAGTTTACCTGGATGAGTGGACTGTGTATGGATTGGTGAAATACCATTGTGACAACTTAATACTAATGTTTAAGAGATGTCATAAATTGAGGATATCCCTCAACATTAAGAAATGTGTCTTTGATACTCCATTTGGACCCTGTTAGGACACATTATATGCAAAGTAAACTTACTAGTGGATCCTGCCAAAGTTGCAGTTATTTTAGGATTAGGGGAGCCTACTAGTCAAAGTGCAGTGGGTGAATTCCTTGGGAATACAGGGTATTACAGGAAGTTCATCAAGGGATATGTCAAGATTGCTACATCCTTGGAGGAATTATTAAAATACAAAAGTGCCTTTTAATGGGGGGAGGCGCAGCAAAAGGAATTTGACACTTTAAAGGATAGGCTTATCATGACACCCATATTACATTTTCCTTCTTGGGATAAGACTTTCCATGTGCATGTTGATACCTCAGGAACAACTATGGGAAAAATTCTAGCATAACATGGTGAGGGAATTATTGATCATCCCTTGTTCTTTACAAGTAGAAAGATGACACCAAAAGAGTATAATTACACAACTACTGAGCGCGAAGCATTATCTATGACCTGCGCACTACATATGTTTAGGTAGTATCTTTTGGTAACAACATTTATATTCTACACAGATCATATGGTATTGAAATACTTAGTCAAAAAACCCATTCTACAAGGGTGCATATGTCATTGGGTCCTTCTATTTCAGGAGTTTGAGTTCAAAGTGGTGGTGAAGCTAAGAAAAATCAATTCAAGGCCTGACCACTTATCAAGGATTAATTAAGGGGAGGACATGAAGAGAATTGAGGATACCATGCCAAATGTGTAACTATTTAGGTTGCGGCCTGTGTAATCAGAATTGGAAGATATCGCAGTGTTCTTAAAAATAGGTGTGGCACCGACAGGGATGAAAGCTCTAGAGAGAAAGTAGTTAGTAATATGTGTCACACCCTATATCTTGATTATTTGAGACCTTTATAAGTTAGGTTGTGATGTGGTTATGCACCGATGCATATTTGAGCATGAGCACATGGCAATTATGGAGGAAGCATATGGTGGGATTGCATGAGGACACTATGTAGGAAATGCTACAGCGTGAAATATTTTATTAGCAAGGCTTTGGTGGGAAGCCATCTACAAGGATTTCATTGAGTTTTGCAAGGCATGTGACCATTTCAAATGCCTTGGCAAACCTAGAAAGAGAGATGAAATTCCTTTGTGACCAATAACCAACGCTGAACTATTTTAAAAATGGGTAATTGACTTTGTAGGGCCAATTGTTCCAGCCACGAAAAGGACTGGTTTGTGGTATATCATCACTTACACTGATTACTTGACACGATGGGTAAAGGAAGCACCTACAAAGGATTGCACCATAGTGATAGCTGCTATATTTTTATAGGAGAACATAATCAGCAAATATGGTTTTCCTTTATGTTTAACAAGTGACAGGGGTACACACTTTCTCAATGAAATAGTCAGGATCCTGTTAGCATAATTTACGGTGGCCCATCATAATACTACCCCATATCACCCTCAATAAAATGGAACTACTGAGGCATTTAACAAGATACTAAGTCACACGTTAACTGAGATCTGTGACATTGGAAGACAGGATTGGGATGATAAGGTATCAACTATTCTATGGGCATATAGGACAACCTATAAAAGGTTTAATAAGGACACACCATTTCAATTGGTGTTTTGTCCGAAGGATATTTTACTAGTGGAATTCATGTTACCATCATTGTGTATAGTATGCGCGGGAGGGTTAGCTGATGAACAAGCATTGGACGAAAGAATTGATAAGTTGATGTAGTTAGAAAAAAGGTGATCACTAGCTAAATGGAGTCAAAAGAGTGAAAAAGCAAGATAAAAAGCATGGCATGATCATCATATCAAGAACAAGAAGTTTGAATTTGGGAAATTGGTGTTATTGTATGATTCTAAGTATTTGTGCCATCTTGGGAAGTTGAAAGTCCATTGGTTGGTACCTTACATCATCTCGTACATTCTTGATTTAGGTGCTTGCCAGTTACAATCATTGGATGGGACAAGGTTACTAGGTCACTTCAACGGGAGTAGGCTGAAGCCCTACTATAAATAAGTCTTCTTGGTGTTTGTAATAAGGAAGTGTTGCCACTTAGTCTAGAATTTCCCTTTATGAATTTTCTTTTCTTGTGTTTCCCTTTCTTGTTTCTTGTTCCTCTCTTTTGTTGTTTTTTGTGCCTTGTGCATCGGTAACCACATTATTGTTCCAAGGTTGTGTATGCATAGAGGACCATGCATCTATTTTAGTGTGGGGTGGAGTGATGTGAAGTATAGGCCTGTAATACAAGTTTTAACTAGCAATAGAAGTTGCGAGAAATGGCCCAGATGAAGGATAAAAAATGTGTAAGGATTAAGAAGCGCGTAGAAAAGAGGTGGATGAGAATGGTTGGTGTCAAGAAGAATTTGTAGAAACCATGTATAGAAAGGATGAATAGTATAGGAACAACATGAGGTAGGTGAGGGAAAAAATTGGGAAAAGGACAAAAGAAGTTCCTTCAGCATTGTAGACGCACGTATAAGAGTCTTTGGTTGGGTTGGATTTTTGCGCGCTAGCAGGTTGTAAAGGGTTTTTGTGTAGGATGTGGTGCAAGGGTAAAGGCCCTTAAATTCAGCTTTGTGGAAAATATACATTTAATGTTAAAGTACATTGGTAGGTGGTATAACATTTAATTTTGGAAGGAAATAAAAACTATAAATACAAGGTTAAGAAATTCATTTGTTACCTTGTGATTATGAAGTAGAAGAAACTCTTGTGAACTACAGAATCAAGAGAGAAATTTGTGTGAAGAAAGGAGAATCCAAGAAATTTAAGTGAGCATCTAGAGTAGATCTACGAGCCAAAGGGAAGGATTACATGGGTGTGAGGGAGGTTGTGTGAAGAGCACCATCTTGTGGAAGGATTTATTGGTTAGGGTTTGGTCACTATGGCATAGAGAAAGAAGGATTCATTTTAGGATTTGAAGTTTTAGAGTGAGATTTGGGATCAAGGGGAGTAGCAGAGAAGAGAAAGAGGAAGAATTTTTAAGTTCATCTTGACCAAAAGAATGGCACCAAGAAAACCAACCATTTCACCAAACAAGACAAAGGGAAAGGAAAAGGGAATGAAAATCACTTCCATCGTGAGCACCAACGAAGAATAGTACATAGAAATGTAGTACCTAGATGGGGTAGTGCTAGGAAAAGAATGGGAGTAACACTTATGAAAGATTTCCATAAGTGATTATAACCATCGCATGAGCACAACAAGGAAGGAGATGGCACTAGAGTTGGTCCAAATAACTAACAATAGGACGCCAAATGGAATGCCCATTTACAACAATGAAGTGAAGTTAAAATTGGAGAAGGCTATATTATTGCAATTTTACGCGTTTCCCTACTTTGGAAAGCCTGAGAGCATTTATCAGTGGCTGATTTCATGAATGCATGAGGATCATTTTTATTTTGTGGGGCACAAGATGTGCATCAAACCACAACTGATATCTAATTTCACAAGGCTCAATTGTGAAGGAGATAGCATTGATGATGATTTGATCCATAAAGAAGCTATAAAGGAGACTGTAGCCACATAGGAATACAAAAAGGGGTCATGATACTATGACATCACCAAGATACTAGACCAGTGATGAGGATGGTAGTGTGCTTGGTCACCAAGCTCAATGAACAGGAATGATGGACACAAGTGAACAAGGCATGGCTAAATGTATGTTTAAATATATCGGAAGGAACCATCTAAAACTTGTCTGCTTTCATCACGGATGAAATTATAAGCAGCGCGCAGGAGGGAGAGAAGATAATCTTCAGTAATGTCATCCTCACCATTGTTTTTTTAGATATTGGACTACCTGATGGGTCAGAAAAAATTGTTTGGGAATATCCAGAAGAGAATCCCTCACCCAGAAAGAGGTTTGTGAAATATACTTGTGAAACCATGACAGCCGCTCATGAGGTGTTCCTGGAGAAGTGGTATAAGTGAATGTTTGAAGCATTCAAGGCTAAGAGTAGTTTCCCATGATTGTGAGTGGAGAGTTAGAATTTTTAGTGTACCAACACTTATGCATTGGTAGATTTATATTAACATATGAGAATATGAGTCCATGGTGCAAGCTACCCTTCTCCTTCACCGTGTTATACTTCCAAGCCAAAGTTAATTTGTTCAAGGAGGCCAAGAGACTAAGGTTTGACCTTAGTGAGGTAGATATAGACCACCATGAGATGCGTTGAAAACTAGTCTACCCAAATAAGTGTGTGTGCATGGAGAGATATGTCTCCCACGATATACAGATGATGAAGCCTTTAATGTTGCCGATTGAAGGAAGGATAACAACAAGGTTATATCTACACATAAGGCCAAAATTTGAAAAAGGTGCTTATTTGGAGAATGATTTCTCCATCCTTGAAGACCCTACAAGAAGGAAGAAGGCCAAGCCCAGAAAGAGATAAAGAGAAGAGGTGTAGAAGGCACCAAGTGTTCAAACCACACAAGTAATGAGTTCACTAGGAGCAAGCGCTAAGACTAGTACTTACGCGTGGAGGAATAAATATCCTATCAAGGTGAAGATCCTAGAATAAGAGGCACCAGAGCACAATGAGCCTCTTACCAAGGAGGAATCGCCAATGAATACATCACCTATCAAAGAAGAATAAAAAGAATAATCTCATGTACTAGAATTCTCAGTAAGGAAGAAGCAAAAGGTTGACTGATAAGGAAAATTCAGAAGAGACAAAAGGTCTAAATGCCTACATTGGCAACAGGGATGATGATGATGAGTTAGAAGAAGGTGAATACCATTGTATCTATGAGATACATGACTCTAAGGAAGAAGGAGATGAGTATAAATAAGGAGGTGAGGATTATAATGAAGGACATGAGGAGAAGAAAGATGAAGAAGAAGTTGAGGACCAAGGCAAGGGGGTGAGTAAGCAATAAATCATAATAGATCAAAGGACCCCAAGCCTCACAAAGGAACAGATAGATGAGGATGTAGAAAAATAAGTGGCAAAGATCATCAAGGACCTGGTAGAAAAAGAGGTTGAATGCAGCGTGGATGTAGTGCTAAAGGAAGCTGAGGACTAAAGCATAGGAAAATAAAATGGCAGCATGGAAGGATATTCTAGTATGGCTGTAAGCTTTTTAAGGGCCACACAAACATGTAGGAAGAGTACAGAAGAAACACAAGTTCAAGGAATGGGCTACATCGATGATCCAAACAATGTATTACGCGGACATTTTCAGAGTACCATGCCAACGTAACAGCTCATAGCCATGGCTTCATTTGATGAGGAAGGTGCATACCCTCAGAAAAGGAAAATGCTATCATGGGCATTTGAGTCCCACATTGATGAGCCTGAGTTTGAGGTAAGCCAAGGAGAATTTATGAAAGTGCCAAAAACAAAAGGGATAAACCCCTTGGTAAATGCTCAATGATTATCAGATGAGAAAATCTGCAACATGCTCAATAAATTTTCAGTTGAGGTTGAAGCTAGGCTCTTCAAAAGAAATGACAGAGTGAAGTTCCTAGAAGTAGAGCTGGAGAAAAAGGAGGAAGATCTCCTTGAGAAGAGAAAGGACCTGAAGCAAGAGGAACTAATCAATGCTCAGTTAAGGTGTGAGTTAAAGGAAAATAAGGCAAGAGTGCACGAGGCATATAAGAATATAGAGATGATCACAGATGTCATTGTCTTAAAGCATCCAGAGTTAACACGGCCCGTGTAAAAGTATGGATCATCCTTACAATGCCTAGAAGACTTGACTTGCATAATCACTATGGAGAGGTGGAAAATTTCCTTACAAACCACAAAATAAGCGTTGGCACACCAAGAAAAATAAAATAAGATGAAGGTTGTGGAATTTTTTGCTTAGTAAAACAAGATCCTCGATGATGTAAAATCCCTCATGCAAGTTACTAAGGCCACCTATGATAATTGTGTGGATAGGGATAGACTAGAAAGTATCTTAGTTGCCACCCATGAAACAAAACTCAAGGATTTCCAGTAAAAGAAAAAGGGGAATAGGGCTGAGTGGGAAAAAATCCTATCCAAAGTAGAAAAAAAATCAGAGGCCATTGAGACCTTGTGGAACTCAATCAAGAACTAGATGAAGGAATTATACCCCCAAATCACTCGTAGGATGGAAGAACTCAAATATTTGGGCAAGAAACTAGAGGATATTGGTGAAACAATGAGTGCTAAGGGGGAAGAGTTGAGTTTTGAAGAAGTGAGCTCCTTGGTAGGGAACCTCTATTAGGAGGCTTAGAGCGAGGTCGACACTTGGGGAAAGTTAGGAGTAGATTTAAGGAAGGATTTCCATCTCCCCCTCCAGAAGTAAGCAAGTCCTTATTCTTTCATTATTTTCCCATTTCTTCATTCCTTTATTCTTCCATTCTAACCATTTGTAAGGATCCACCATTCTTTATTTCTTTATTGAAGAGTGTTTCCGAGGAAAGAGAATAGGCATAGTATCAGGTGATGTTGGGCCCCAAAATATCAGCTAAGTACAAGAATTCATGTGGGCATGCATGACCTAGTTGAAGAAGTACGCGCAAGTTGAAGGCATGTAGGGAAGGATTATGGCACGGTTTTTTCATAACACACAGTGCATGCGTGAAAGGCAAAATAGGTTTTGTACTTAGCCACATTCGGCATCCTAGGAAATACACGAGAAAAGCTTGACCCTTGTGGATAAGGTGCCAACCTGGCAACTATGGGATCAAAAATGAAATATTCTAGGCATATGATGGAAGGTTCCAAAAGACATCGTTGCAAGGAGTGGAGAGCTCAGATCTACGAAGGCATGCTCCCATAGAAGACCACTTTGACACTTAGCGACTGATCTGTAATTTTTGGAAGGCATGGCGGTGGGTTCTATGGTTATAAATACAACCGCCTGGTAGAAGAAAGAGATAGAAGGTAAAAGAGAAGAAAAGGAATGTGAATCCATGCAGAAATAGGTGAAGGATGTTATGGTTAGGGATTAGGAGAGATCTGTGAGCAATAGCACATTGAACGGGATGGGTTTTCATTCTTCTTTGTAATATGATGAGCATAATATGGCTCTGATGCATGACTTGGCTCTACATATTTATATGAGGATCTGTGATGACCTCAAGGGATGTAATGTGGGTTATTGACTCTGTTAGTATGAATATAATGGCTCTATTATAAATCATCTATGTGTTCAGGAATGTAATACTTATGCATTTCCTTTCTGTATGAATCATCTCCATATGCTACTTGTTATTTCTCTTTTCTACATACAATGAGATGATAACTCATTATAAGTTCTTAAGAATGTTGTATAGTTATTTTTTGTCCTAAATTTGATTATCTATCCTAAGATGATGCACTCTCACAAAAATCACATAAAGGAGAGACTCAATAATCATGCATGCCTCGGGTGATCACCCAGTGCCCACTAGGTGATAGGTTAATGTGCATGGGATTAGACTATTGGTCCAAGGGTATAAACTATGACTATAACAGTGAGGCTCAGAATATATGTTCTATTATCAGTCACGTGGTTTTGACTCATAAACATGCTAATTCTCTCATTTTTCACACCAGCGACTAGTTGTTCCCACCTAGCCCATCGCCCCTCTCCATCTCATCACCTATGGACCCCAATCAGGATATTTCCATACCCACTGGTGATGAGGTGTTTTTGATACTCCTTCATCACAACCTCACCACTCTGCAGTACTATCTCACTCATTCATCTACCCATGATTCATCAAGACAACTTGTATATGGCATGCTTATGTCTATTCCTCCTACCCTTGCACCCACTTCTACATTAAATACTTCTAGCTTGGCCTTACCCTCTTCCACCTTACCACCTATGGTTTCCTAACTTAACCCTACATCATCAATATTTGTTACACCTACTGAATCTTTTGTGCCTTTAGTGTATGTCACTCTTACAATGTCAACTATGGCTTTATCAAACTCCTTGAGTGTAGGTATATCTGCACCCCCACCACTCATATACCTATTGCATCTCATCCACCATTGGTCTCGGAAGCCCACACTCCCTTCCAAAAAATTGTCCTCTCCATCCCACACTCTCTTCCTTTGATTTCTATGAGATTCTTTACATCCAATAGGAGTAATGAGCCAATGCACAACACGTTGATGTTTATAGGGTTTGGTGTACATGTAATGTAAGGGGTCAGTATTGGTGACGAAAAATGTTTTTTGGTTGAGTAGCTAATGTCAAAGCTTAGTAGCAAAAAAAACTAAGGCTAAACATATTTTTTTGGCATGGGTGTATCTATTTTCATAGTATAAAAGCGTACGGATTATATAATAAACCACTTTATCCCTATGTTTCTCATCGCAATGAGCAAGCATGGAACCCAAGGAATGATCAATAGTAGAAATTTAAAGGTAAAATTGTTGGTCATCCTTAGGGGGAATGAGCACAGGTGGTTAGAGGAGGTATTGTTTTAAGGCTTCAAATACTTTGTGGCATTCATCATCCCATTTAAAGGAGACATACTCTTTTAGGAGATAATGAAATGGGTGGTAGTAAATGGAAAGCTGTGAAATAAAGCGATAAATAGATTGTAACTTTATTTGCAAACTACGAAGTTGACAATGGTTAGTAGGTAGAGGCATTTTGAGAATAGCCTTGATTTTAGCGGGATAAAATTCTATGCCACACAAAGAAACAATAAAACAAAAGATCTTTTCGGAAAGAACAACAAAGGCACACTTCTTAGGTTGAAGGAGAACATGACACTTGATGAGATGGTCAAAGATGACCTTAAGTATTGTAAGGTGTTCAGCCCAATATTTAGATTTGGAAATGAGAACATCAACATAATCTTCCAATATGTGATACATGATGTCATGAAAGATATAATTCATAGCCCATTTATATGTACCACCAATGTTCTTAAGGCCAAAGGGCATGACTCGATAGTAGAAGGTTCCCCAAGGAGTGATGAAGGTAGTTTTTTGTTGATCTTCCAGGGTGAGTAATATTTGGTTATAACCCGAAAAACCGTCTATGAGTGATAACATCTCATGGCTAGTAGTAAGATCAACTACTTGGTTAATACTAGGTAGAGGTAAGTCTTCTTTAGCACAAGCTAAGTTAATGCCATAGAAATCCATGCAAATATAGAGTTCCCCTATCACTTTTGTGACAGGAAAGATGTTAGAGATCCATTAGGGATAATCAATAGGTAGGATGAAGGAAATTGAAAGAAGTCACTGGATTTCTTCTTTGACAAAAAGGGAAATGTGAGGATGTATTTTCTGCAGCTTTTTTATTATAGGTTTGGTTTCAAGAATATTTACGATATTATGGACCACAATGTTTTGTTCAATACTGGCATATCATTGTAGGACCAAGAAAAAGTGTTGTTATGATCCTAGAGGAAAGAAGTAAAAGCTTCATGTTCAGAGACATCTAAATATTGGCCTATCTTTATAATGTGTGGGTCGTCTTGAGTGTTAATATTGATTTCAATGGTTGATTCACTTAACATGGTTTGTGTCTTAAAGGCAACGACCAATGAATATAGGAATATTCTACACCAAGGTAGGTGAGAAAAAACTCATCATCCTAACATTGAATGACCTTAATAGAAGGTGAATCATCATCGATCATGTCAGGATACATGAAAGGAAGGGAAGAGGGAGCCTCACCATCTTGTTGATAAGTCAGAGGTCCTAGGGAAATGGTGTTCATGAAAACAAATAGTTAGGAGGAATGGATTCTGCATCCATAGACTTTGTAGGTGAAGGTGGTGAAGTTGGTAGATGGGGTGAAGGAAGGTTTTCGTCCTTGTAGACACCTAAAATCCACTTAGGTAGGATTTAATGGTAAGATTGCACTAATTACCTCTTTCTTGTCATTTCCATAATAATTAGTGTTTTTCACTAATTATTTAACATTCCTCTTAATATTCATTAATTAATGACCTTTCATTAATTAATTAGTCTTCCTATCATTAAGGATGTAAATTAAAAACCTTTCATTAATTAATATCTGCTTCTACTTGGGTTAATTAATTACACTCGCAACTCTAAATCAATAAATTACCATTTATTGGATCAAATTCCTCTCTTACATCCCACAAATCATATTGTTTTTCCTCTAATTAGATTTTATAAGCTTACCTCTACCTATTAATTAATCACCTTTGATTAATTAAAACATCCCCAAACTCCCATGACTTACTAATGACAAATTAAACTATTCTAAATCAAGATTACCTTTTATAAAGTAACCTTATCCATTCTTAATCTTGTTTTACCTGTATCCCACATTCATCAATTTGATAGACTTTCCTCTCTAGGAAATCTCTATAAAGAACCCTCCTTACCTTTCTTCTGGAACCATGATTTGAATAGTGAAATACTATAAGCATTTTGATCTTGAGCCATTCTCCATTGTTGGAAATAGCTTCTCCATCTTGCATCCTTTCACTCAAAATTGAGTAATATGGGAAGATCCAAAATGGCCTTGTAGCCATTCTTGGTGAGATTCCATTCTCAATCTTTGAGATCAAGTAAAATTCCTTTTTGATTTCTTATATTCTTCATAGGTTCATAGTTTAAGTTAGCAATCATAGAGAGTATGAAATAACTTAGTATGTAATTTCATTAATGCATTGAACAAGCATTTCCTTTAAGATCTTATCATGATGGTTCATTGTTTAATTAACATTTGATTTTGAAGCTATGTAAATATAAGTTTTTATTTATAGATTTATTAGTTATACATGAGCACATTTGGCATGCCCAGTGGGACTTACTTTATTGTCTTTTGCACTTAATTTCAAGTTTTTGTAGTTAAGATTCATTTTTGGTTACTAACCCTATTTTACACATGTTGATCTAACTTGTTTTTCTTAACTTGTTTTGTTGAGTTTGCATGTGTTGAGCCTTAATTGTAGGGATAAATGTGAATTGATTGCAAATTCTCAAGATTTCTCTATGTTTTCATATTTAGAGTTTAATTTTTCAACATTCTACAATGCTAGTTTTGTCAATTTCTTGAAAATCTTAAATTATTGAGCATGTACATTAGTGTTTGATAGTGTTGAGTATTCTATTTACATATTAATGTGGTGAGTTGTTGTCAAAATTAAATCTTGGTGAGAAAATTTCAATATTTCATCATGTTTTCATTTTTAGAGCTTACTTTTTCATCATTCTACATGCTAGTTTTGTCAATTTCTTGAAATCTTAAATTCTTGAGCATGTAGGTTAGTGTTTGATATTTCATTGGAAAAATTGGACCATTTTGCAGATTAAGGGACATTTTTTTGACATTTTTTGAGTGCATGTCAAGTGCATACCCGTGAGTGTAAGAGCATATGCGTAACCCATTTTCCGAAGGCCATAACATTTGCTCCCGAACTTGAAATGACTCCATTTTTTTTCTTTGGAAAGGTATTGAAGTTAAATATGCAATGAAAACATAAATTTGGGAATTATACTTACCAAAATTATAGGTTTTCCTTTTATTTTAAAACTGGTCATTTTCTAACATGTCTAATGCTTTGATGAATGTTGTATTTCCATGCTTTAGTTGATTTAGACCAAAGTGTGGGTATGCTCTTATCTTGCACATTTTGGTGATATTTGGAATCAAAAAAAAAATTATCTCTATCTTTTTAACATTAGGATTAAACTTGGAAATTTGATTATTCATTTTTCTTAAGGGGAACCTTTTACAAAGCATTTTTCAATGGTCTTTTGATTTGATGTTTTCTATTTCTATATAGTTCGGATAAATTTTGTGTATGCTCTTCTCTTGCACCTTAGGGTGATCTTGAGAATCAAAATCAACTTTCTTTTTCATTTTATAACATTTGGTAAATTGGAAACTTCATATTTCACTTTTGGTTTAAGGGAATGAACATTTATCAAGCTTTTTGTATGGTTCATTAATTGCAAAGCTTTTCTTTAGTTTTTAGTTGGATTATTTGTTGTGTATTCTCTTCTCTTTCATCCTTGGATGCTCTTGAGAATCAAAATCAACTCTTAATCCTCTTTTAAATAATGTGATTTTCTTGGAGAACTACTAACACTTAAGTGCAGGACCTAAAAATGCTTGTCGAAGAAAGGAGTTTGAAATAAAATTAAACTACTAATACAGCTTTCATGTTGGTTTCCACAAGGTTTTCAAGAAAACCACATCTAAATTAAACAAGATAAAAAAAAACCACATTCAAAACACTTGATTTACAAGTTCGGATAAGGGTACACCCCGTCCGCTTAAAACTAGGACATAACCTCTTTGGAATAAGCCTTAAGCTACAAAAATGGGGGTGGTCCTAGGAACCCCAAAGTATTCCATGCAAGATGGAACCTTGTAGATGACATGGGAAGTGCTATGCACAACCTACTTGACTAGTTTTACCATTTGTGAGATTTAGCGTCACAAGTCGTCTGTATTGCAACCCCAGTGAGAATACATGATGGACACATTTATTGCCCACTATGCTTGAAGGGGGTAAATTAAAGCTGAGATACTCCAAGAATTATTCAATAAATATTTTCTTAGAAAATCAAGATTGATCTTAGATAACTTGTGACACCTAGTTGAGTGAACCACCTAGGAAGCCATCTTTGACCAGGAGCCAACTTAGACCATATCAAAACCAATTTGAGTTGAGAGTCATTATCCATCACGAAACTTGTGAAGCATTACTTCTTCTTAGTTTTTCACTTTCCCTAAGGTGAGGAGAATCTCTACCGAAGTGAGGCCAACATTTTCCACCCCCAATTTATCTACTTTCTTCAATTTATTTTGACACTTTTTTGATCAAAATAAGAGTGACTACCTTTACATTATCAATTCATTATTTTCACCACTTTTGTGTCTGTTTACACCCATCCATGTTTTCGGCTGGGTTGTTAAACATCTAAAGTGTGTGGACATGTTTTAATATCATTGGTAGAATTTTTTATCTTGATACCCAAGTCAAGATCGTCAATTGTAGTTAGGCTTGTTTCATCACTTGTTTCTTATTTGAACTGTTATCTTACTTGTATCTTATTGTCACAATTTTTATACTTACGTATTTTTTTTCGTAAACTTGGCATAAGTGTCTAGATTGTGATGTTATGCTACTCACATTGTGACATTTCCTTGGTATACTTTGGCATTATTTTTCTCTCAAACATTACCTCAATTTTGAAAAGTTTTGTTGATACCTTTATGTGCATCGTATCAGTATCATTTTGATATCAATACCTTACATTTCCTTAAAATTTTGGTTAACATATCTTACTGGTATTGTTGCATTGTTCATAGTCATAACTTCCACTTTTTATGATATAGGTATTGATTAGATTCAAGCTCACTCTTAGTATACTTTATTTGGGAAACGTATCAAATCCTTGTTGTTACTTACGCCTTGCTCATTTATTTGAACTTGACATAAGTGGTTACATTTTGTTGATCATCTTAAAACACCAACTATCTTTTGGAAACAAACTTAGGAAGTAATTTGATGATTTATTGGTTTAAAATAAAAAACTTTGTGTGATTGTGTCTCATTTGTCATATTGGCTTACCCATTTAGGACAATCACTTTGATCCATTGATTCTTTATCATTCATTATTCTTTGGTCATTAATTTGGCTATGTTTTGAACTTGCGTGATTTTTTCCTTATTTTTATCCATCTTATTAACTCATTTTTAGGACAATTTTGGGTCTTTGATCATCTTCATCTTCTTATTTTTTCCTAATTCTATGGTAATTTTTGAACATATCTTTCAAACCTTAGCAAAAATATTTCCTAGCAAGAAAATTTTGCACCAATCAAATATTGGAAATCTTTCCTTTGTAATCCTTTATGTTGCTAAAAATTTGATCAATCCTTTGACATTTACACCTCCAAAATTGTTGTCCAAACCTTGTTGGATTATCAATCTTGAGTCATCATGATGTATTTTTTCCTTAGCTCACCTTTAAAAAATCACACAAACATCCCCATATTTACCAAATGTCTAGTTGGTTGTCATTATGCTACCCAAATCAACATGAAACCCTCTTCACTTTGAAGAATTTCAATCACATTGTTTAGGTCTAGGAATTTGTACCAAACTACACTAACAATGACTTATTATCACAAGTTCCCTTATACATACGACAATAAGGAATCAAAATTTAAGCCTTTGTATCAAAAGACACCAATCATGACTAAAACCCATTTGGTTCTTCACGCTAGAAAATCCATCTGGGTAACCCCCTCCCCACCTTCATCTCATAGTCAGTGGTATGGTTTGGACACTTCTGATCCAAATTATTACTTGAGTTCCCCCCACTCTTCTTTTGATTCTAATCCAAACATTTCCTCTTCTTCTAAGGATTCCAATCCAAATATCTCCTCCGATTCTTCTGATGATTCTAATCCAAACATTTCCTCTTCTTTTGAGGATTCCAATCCAAATATCTCCTCTACTTCTTCTGATGATTCTAATCTAAACATTTCCTCTTCTTATGAGGATTCCAATCCAAATATTCCCTCTGATTCTTCTGATGATTCGGATCCAAACTACTATTTGGATTCATATAATTAGAATCCTAAGTTTTGGTCCTACCCTTCTTCACAAAACCTCTATTATCAGTCACCTAAACAACATTCTCCTCCTCTAAATATTTGTGTCACCACAAATTATCTTCATCATTCATCCAATATGACTCCTATGTCATGGTTCTCCCCATCTTTGTAGAACCCTATTCATCATACATTTAATAAAAATTTATGTCGTAGTCCTCCCTTTCTTCACGGGACCCCTTTTATCAATCTCCTCAATGACCTCTTATTCCTTTGAAGATACATGTGACTCCAAATCCCTCCAATAAAACATCTAATACAATTATTGAATCGCGGTCCTCTCTTTCTTCACAGGACCCTTGTTATTATTCATCCAATGTGATTCATGAATCACAGTCCTCCCCTTCTTCGCAATACCTTATTCATCAATTACCCCCATGAATTATTCCTTCTTTGAAGATTCATGTGACTCAAAGTCCTTCTATTCAAATGTCTGAATCAACCCATGCATCACAATCTCTAAAATTTGGACTTAATCCTACTATTTTACAGACAATATACCATCTTATAGGTAGGTCCACACCACTTTCTTCTACTCCTGAGACATCTAGATCCACATATTCTTCTTCCCCCATGCCATATTCTTCTATCAATAATCATCAAACATATTATAAGTCTTCCACACCAATTTAACCTATTTCTTCCAATCAACCCCTAGTGGTCAATCAATAACTCATATCGATTGATCTCTTTCAAAATGAAGAAACAATCATGGCCTTTATAGGGACACATGAAGATATCTCTTTAACAAACTTCAAGCAAGGATTCTCTTTAGACTTTGATTCATCCATGAATTATGAGGAAAAGGTTGATTCCTTTTATCAAGAAATGATGGAAGAGCCTCAAATCATGTAACTTAATCCTCCTCTTATTCTTCCATCTTCACATTCTTCATTACGTGAGGAAAGTCCTAGGTATTTCATTAATCCATGGCCTATCCTCTCATCACCCAATCACTCTTTGTCTATCATATTTCCTCAATCAAAATCCCTTATGAGGTCAACACCAAGTAGCCCTTCATCTTAGTCTAGGTGTGGATCACCTTATAGTAGTCATCCCTATACTATTTTTGGGATATTTTTAAGTAGTACACTATCTTCTATTCTTGGGGCACATCTAACTAACCCATTTTCTTTTATGTATGGGTCACCCCGATGTAGTCCATCATCCTCTATTCTTGGGCCACATCCTAGTATCCCATCATCTTACATCTATGGGTCACATCCTATTATCCCTTCTTCTTATATTCTTGGGTCACCTCCTAGTAGCCCTTCTTCCTCTATAATATGGCCACATCCAAGTAGCCTTCCATCTGCTATCAGTGGATCACCTCCTTGTAGCCCATCTTCTTCAATTATTGGAACATATCCTTTTCATCCATCACATTCTCCTTTTACCAATGATTATGAAAATCCCATCGTTGTTTCTCATATCAATTATAAAAGTCCACGTTATTCTCCCATTACTTGGGATCAGATAAGTCACGCATTAGCTTATAAAAAACCCAGACAAGTTCTTTATGGAGCCAAGATCAAAAATTTGAAGAGCTCTAAAGCTCCCAAAACCTCAAAAAATTATAAAATTCAAAATAAAATGTGATTCCAGAATACACACCAATGTACCCATCAAGTATGGCGCAAAGTGTAGAAACCTATAGATAGGGAACTCAAACTCCCACATATGAAACCCATGTTTCAAAACAAATCACATTCATTTGTTGAGTGCAAACTCACCATGATCATTGAGATTGGGGATAATATTACACATGATAAATAAACACTCTTAGTCTCCCTTATCAAGGAATTTTCACACATCGTTGTTGGATCCTATCATGCAGATCGACATTGTTGGTACTAAATTTCAAAAAATAAAAATAAAATCATAAAACAATTCAAAAATACAAAAAAATGAGAAAACATTAAAACATTACAAAAATAAAATCAAAGGTACAAATATCAAACATTGCAATCAAGTATTGCGTACACGTGGATGTTCTTTCTTCCCTTTCTTTCATACTCCTCTACAAGTCATCCACCATTTACATCCCTTTGATGATATTTTGGTTAGCCTATTCACATGCATTTTACGACATTTATCTCTATAATATCCATTTGACCTTGATCTTTCACCACCTTGGTAAATTAAAGAATGACTGACCTCTTAGAGATTGTATCACTATCTACATATAATTAACTTATTGGGAAGAATTTTTGGCCGTATTTGTTGACACTATCCAATTTCATCATCACAATCACTTCCACATCCTTCCATCAAGCCATCAATACTTCTTAACCCCTTGTTAAACAAGAGAGCTGAAATATGTTTTCAGGAAGCAAAAGAATCAAAATCAATGAATCAAAAAGCAAAAGCAAATTGATATATAGCTCTCTCTTGGGGTATTTCTAATCATCTCTACCAGGGTTATGGATGCCTAACTGATAGTAGAGAAATGTTTTGATTAGAATCAAATGTATCTCTGTCGATGCTATAGACTCCTGGCTGGCAGCGGAGCGATGTACGACTCTCCTTCCATAATCCATTCACACATCACCTTTCAAACTAAATCATTCTTACACATTGGCTAGTGTCTTCACTTATTATATATCAACTCTTTTCTTCAAGAGGTAATTCATTTCTATGTGCACACATGGGATCTTGATGAGTAAATAGGATTAGTATGTTACCAAGTGTTACTTTTTGGACCTTGTTTAAATTCTTGCTTTAACGCATGTCTTCTCTCAAGATTTGTACCTTTGTCTAATCACTTTTTCATCAACCACCTTCTAAATCTTTTCATAGCATCCTCTATTCTTTGAAAATCGTTTAAAACATCCATGTGTATAGAATAGCCTTTTTATATGTTTTTGGACACCTTTTTCCCCCTTTAATAACTCAATCACCCACTTCCTTTCTATCATGTGTTTCTTGGCCAGCTTACACTAGGGGCATCCTTTCTCATTTATGATTGAATCTATTTTATATTTTCCTTGATCCCCCTTCTACGTGTGAAGAGTTTGTCTTTGAATACTCCCACCTAATCATTGGGGAATGCCACATCTTCACTTTCTCACACGCATCACATTCTTCCCTTGTGTGTCACATCTATCGTTGGGGGCATCCATGTTTCTTGGTTTCTTGTACATAGTTTTAGAAAAATTTCAAAATAAAAAAAACATTCAAATATGTTTAAATAAAAAAATATATATATATAAATCATCCTACAAAACAGAACTCTTTAGTTCTCGCATGTTCTTGTGTGTAACTAATGGATCATCTTAATCTACCTCCATTAACAAAGTTAGTTTTCTTACTATGTCTATACTTTGGGGCACAATGAGTTTCCTGGTATTGTTTCATAGTGCACTGCTTTTCATAGGACCCAAGTGTTGTCCATTATTCCCCTTGTATGTATCTTCATTTGGGACACCATCTTTTAACCCTTGTTAATTTGCACACGACATAGAGCCCGCAACTGATGCCAGTACGTTCCCCCTTGCGTTAATTTGCACAGGTCAAAATCAAATCTTGATTACAAAAACATTGCATTATGTTTCTCTGGTAGGTTATCTTGTTTACTTTCTAGTATTACATTACATTATGTATGTTCCATGGAGTTAGGCATCTTTTACTTTCTCGCATTGCATTTCATTTTGTATGTTGCATGGAGTTGGTGTTTTTAGCTATGAACATTTTTTCATATATGGATTTTCATGTCATACTACACTTCTATTCATTATTTTTAATAAGGAACGATGACGTTGATCATAAGAAAAATGATGTAATAAAGTTGGTTTTTATATCATCAATATGATAGCTATATCCATCTCTTTTCACCTTCATTTTTCTTCCATATCACTCTCCTTCTATCAACACTTTTCTTTAAAAGCAACTTGGGGCAATAGGGATCAATTCTTCTACTTCTTCTATTTTGTTCTTTCATATTTTCTCTCATCAATTGCCCTCTTTCATCACCCCATCAACACTCAAGGGGGCATCCTTCATTCTATTAATTTTTTCTTCTATCTCTTCAAAAAAAAATTATTTGTACTTGTCTACTATCTTTGAAGTGGTGTCACTTACACCACCCCAAAGAGGAGTAAATGTAGACACCTAAAATCCACTTACGTGGGATTTAATGCTAAGATTGCACTAATTATCATCTTTCTCTTCATTTCCATAATAATTAGCATTTTTTCACTAATTATCTAACATTCCTCTTCATATTCATTAATTAACGACCTTTCATTAATTAATTAGCCTTCATATCATTAAGAATGTCAATTAAAAAACTTTCGTTAATTAATATCCAATTCGACTTGGGTTAATTAATCATTATTAATTAATTACACTCGTAACTCTAAATCAATAAATGTCCATTTATTGGATCAAATTCCTCTCTTCCATCCCACAAATCATATTGATTTTCCTCTAATTAGCTTCTATAAGCTTACATGTACCTATTAATTAATCACCTTTGATTAATTAAAACATCCCCCAACTCCCATGATTTACTAATGACAAACTAAACTCTTCTAATTCAAGATTACCTTTTATAAAGCAACCTTATCCATTCCTTATCTTGTTTTACCTTTATCCAACATTCATCAATTTTCTAGCCTTGCCTCTTTAGGAAATATATATAAAGAACCCTTCTTCTTACCTTTCTTCTGGCACCATGCTTTGAATAGTGAAAGACTATAAGCATTTTAATCTTGAACCATTCTCCATTGTTGGAAATAGCTTCTCCATCTTACATCCTTTCACTCAAAATTGAGTAATATGGGAAGATCCAAAATGTTCTTGTAGCCATTCTTGGTGAGATTCCATTCTCAATCTTTGAGATCAAGTAACAATCCACTTTGATTGCTTATGTTCTTCATAGGTTCATAGTTTACGTTAGCAGTCATAGAGAGTAGGAAATAACTTAATATGTAATTTCATTTATGCATTGAAGAAGCATTTCCTTTAAGCTCATATCTTGATGGTTCATTGTTTAATTAAAATTTTCTTTTGAAGCTACGTAGATATTCGTTTCAATTTATATCTCTGTTAATTATACATGAGTACAATCCTCAATTATTTCAATGCAGGCTTTCTTGGAAGATGGTTCAGAAAAGCCAATACCACTTTGGTCTTTATGGCTACATGTGGTGCATGGGATGACAGTATGAAAGGCATGTTCATAGAAACCAAATCCAAAGCCCTTCCACACACAATGATGGAGGAAGGTGTGGGAAAAGTGGTGGTTGGTAAGAGATAGGAGGTCAAATGAAAATGGTCACGTTTGGGAAGGTGGCTCAGGTGAGTAAGTAGAAGTATCAAATCCCCCATATGTTAAGTTGGTACAAAAGTGGGGAGGACCATAAGGGAGAATATCACCTATGAAGTTATCATAGCAAGGATGTTGGTGAAGGTTAACATACTCTTGAGGAGTAAGGAATGTGTCGATGTTATACAAGCGGTACTCCCCCATAGCAAGACATTGAAAAAAACCTTCTAAGGGATCACTAGTGGATATGTGGGTAGAGGGAATAGATGAAATTCTATTTGATTGTGAAGAATAATCATTGGTTGGTTAACAAGTAGATGGGTTAGTGGATGGGTCAGCTATGGAGGCTACGACAGTGGTGGGAACTGAGGAATTAGGTGTGGGAGAGGTGGATACAACATTGGTGGATGGGGTTGTGGGTGAAGGAGAAGTAAAAATGTTGGTAGATACCTTGAATAGTATAAAAACATCATTAGGTTGATACAACATATTATAGGTTTTAAATGGTGAAGGGTCAACTAGAATGGTATAGTTATGTTCTTCATGTTCAAATTTTACACAGTGATGTAATGTTGAAAGGACACAACCCATGACATGGATCCAATGTCGGCCAAGCAACATGTTAGATTGGAATTCCCCCTTTAACACATAGAATAATTTTAGAATAGTATTGGGGCCCACATGAACATGGAGAATAGTGGTGCCAAGGGTGGAAGTGATGGCATCATTGAATGAATGAAACATAACTAGATTATTATGCATGGATGTGAATTTGTTTGTACACATGGGAGGAGATGATGTTGATGTCATCACCACCATCAATCATAATGTGTAGAATGTGTATATTATCAATGTAAATGGAAATGAAAAGGATGCGATCATGATCATTTGAGTGGACAAGTACAATTGTGTTGTCAAAGAACTTGAGAGCGGATACTTGATGAGCGGTAGTGGGTGTAGAGGAAGGGGATGAATTAGTGATTGAAGCCACATGGTGAGGGGTGATAATGGAGGCCATGGGTGTGGGGCCATTAGGTAAAACCTCAATCGATTGTAGAACCTCCATGAGGGCCTATCGATGAGATTCAAAAGTTTAGACAAGGTTGTATAAATACATTTTTAGAGGGGATTGGTGAAATTATTTTATCATTGTACGATGGGAGACCCCATCAAAAATAGGATATGTGGGTCCCCAAATAATGATTTTTGGTGTGGGTGTAGATGGTATATTGGGCACATGATTGGCAGATGGGCTGGTTGCTTTCTCCTTTCCTTTGTCTTTTTGGGCGTGAGTGGAAACTTAGATCATGTTAATCAAAGGAAGAGAGGTGGATGGAGAATGTGTGTCATGAAAATTATAATAACATGATGGAATAAAACCTAGGGTAGGATAAGATCCTTATGAAATGAGTAGGGTGCACTGGCATTTTGGTGGGGCTTTTGTTAGCTCTCTTATATAGACCATATTGATCTTGAATTTTGGAGGTAGATAAAAGGGTTGTGGAGGTGGTGATGTAGGTCACTGAATAGGTAGTGGGTGAGGATGTGTGGTGATAGGTGGAGGAACAAGGTCCTCGTCTATAATATCATCATCATCAAAATTTTCTTCATGAGAAAATTATTGAAGGAGCGTGATTTTAAGAGCCTTACAAATTTCTACATCATGCCCTGACACACAATGGTAGGCATAAATTTTAGTATCATCAAACCCTTTTTTTGGGTTTGAGTGGGTCATAATGTCTAAGGGGCAGTAATGTGATGACAAAGGTCTCTAACATGTTATCTAGAATGTTGGCGTAAGACCCTAATAATGGATCACAATGTGAGGTGAGTGTGGGTCTAGATTGAAGTGTGGGTGATTTTGGTGGGAGAGGTGTCACGGGAGGTGGGATTGGATGTTAAATGGGTTTTACCACTGGTTTAGTAGGTGGTATTGTTTTAGATTTGGTTTGGACCTTCTTGGGTAAAGGCGTAGTAGATGAACTAGTGATAGAAGTTGTTATAGGCTTAACTACCATGTTAAAGGGTAGTGGGTATTTCAATTTTTGTTGCACCTTCTTGGATAAAGGTGAGGAAGGAGTACACAATGTGGAAGGGAAGGTAGATGATGGAAGAGGATGAGTTAGCCAAGGTTATAAAGGGGGTGCGGTAAAGGTTATTGGTAAAGGCAAGGTGAAAGGTATGGGTTGAAGAGAAGGAAATATCATAGGTAGTGATGAGGTTACGATAGGTGGTGGGGGTATAGGTGGTAAGAAAGATGTGGGTAACATAAAAGGTATACAATGTGTAAGTAAGTTGGGTATAATAAAATATCATGATGAAGAGGTGGGCTTCTGTGCTTTTGGTTTGCCTTGGATAGTAGGTTGTTTGGCCAAGGTCGATGAGTGAGGTCATAGGATGGAGGGTAGTGGTGAAGGTGAAAGAGGGGTAGTGGACGAAACTGGTGTATGCATCCTAGAAGGTTGGGCCTTCCTTTTAGATGTGAGAATAGTTTTTGCACAAGCTTGGGAAGATATGGCTAGCTCCAATTTGACAAGAGGATGGACTAGGCTTGATGTTGGCATGACTCCCAATGTGGCGATGGTTTTGGCTGCAGGGAAAAATGTAGGCTCCAGTAGGTTCTTAAGCATAGGATCGGGTTTAATTGTTTGTGAAGAGGCTATTATAACCGGTATGGGCATGGTTGGTTCGATTTTTTGAAATACCTTTGGATAAATTATAGATGTATTAACATATGACATTTGCATTTGGGTTAAAAATGGTAGCCAGAGATATCCTTAAAGCATGAAATTATAAACTTAATCCGAGTGATCTTTTAGGCATGAAAACAACACTATTGTAAGAGGAAATGATAATGATTTAGTAGTAATACATGTTAAGTATGTTTGTGAGACAGGTAACTAGTTGGCTTTGGACTCTGTGGGTAAGAGAGCTGAGAGTAAATCAAATCAATCCTCTAATGGGGAAATTTCACCAATAGGTAAAGGCACTTCTAAAGGATCCTCTATTGTTAGGGGAGATGACAATGTGGGATGAGGTAGGTTCCTCTTTTGGTGGAGAAGGAGGTGAGCATGACTCTCTCCTTAGTAGGAGAGTTAACACCGCAGGTTGTTCATTAGGTTGCAAGGGTAGTGATGAAATAGCATCGGGAGATATTAAGGTCCCCTCCATGGGTAAAGGGGGAGATGAAGGGGACTCCTCTGTGGGTAATGGTTCTCGTGCAAGAATATTTTCAATAAAGGGGATAGGAGGAAATTGAGGAAGGTATGGTATGAATTTAAAAACAACATGAACTTCACAGACATTACCATCATTAGTTGTAATTTCACCAGTTTGGTTAGATGACGAGGTGTGATTAGAAAATGGCTTCTTAAATATATGTAATTTCTGATTAGCCAATGCGTTTGGGTTTTCCAAGACAAGATCTTTGTTGTCTAACATTTCCTAGACAATGTTTTTGAAGGTTATACAATTACCATCATTATGACCTTTAACATGATGGTAGTTTTAGCTATCATGTTCCTTATACTATGCAAGCATAGGATGAGTAGGATCAAAACCAGTATTTCGTTTTATGTGTGGAAGAGCAATTGCTCCAGATTTTAGATTTTTTTCTAAAACCAAGGAATATGGCTCTCATATGGGAGTGTACTTTCGTTTCTCTTGCCTAAACTGGAAAGCTTGAATGAGAGAAAGGTTGGAAGAAGGATTTGATTGATTGGATGGGTGAGATGGGCCAACTTTTAAAACTACTACATTGGCATATCCTTTGGGTTTGGAATAATTGTTTTGGGGTTTGGAAGAGGAAGAAGTATAATTTGACTTGAATACAACATTTTTGTTACGTAATTGAATTTTATTCTTGTTTATGACATGGATTTCAAGTTTTCTAGCCATGGTGAATTCTTCGTCAAAGATACATAAGGTTTGGACTTGGAGAGTCGCTGACATGTGTCTAGCAGAAGCCCTAATGAACAACCCTATAAGCTCAGTTTGAGGTAGGTGGAATGTAAGCTTGTTGATGAGGCTCCACCAATGAGTGACAAAATATGTGATAGAATCATTTTTGTATTGTCGTGTTGAGTACAAGTCAGTCATGGTGACCTTCTTGATGATATTGATTGAAAAATTATCCAGGAAGGCTTGTGCCACTTGGTTAAATGAGTAAATGGAATGTCGAGGTAAACCACTATATTGATACAAAGAATGTCTTGTTAAGGACATTGGGAATCTGTAAGAGGAGACTATTTTCATGAGCTATTACATAGCACTCATGTTTGAAAGACCACAAGTGTTGTTGTAGGTTCTCTTTGTTATTGAACCAATTGAATTTGGGTATTTCCCAATGTGTAGGATATGGAAAAATGGGAATAGACAGATGAACGGTCTCATTGCAAATTTCATCATTTGTTAAAGAGTTGTGAGATCCAGAAACTGATGCATCTAATGTTTACATCTTTTCCATCATGATTTTAATAAGGTCATTGGTAGGTTGTGATGACTGGGAACCCCCTGTAGTATAAGGGGGTTGAAGTTGAATGTATGATGTGGACAACATTCCAGTATATGGTGGTTCCGAGTATGAGAACCTGCTTGGGGGGAATAGATGTAGGCAGAAAATATCCTAAATAGGTGATAAATGAGAGAGCTTCTTATTTGTGATATATGTAAGTAGGTGGGGTAGACGTAATGAACCTTGTAGTGATTAGAGGTAAATTTTACGGGATGGAGAGGATGATGTTTTGGAATGGGGCATGGTTTCCTACGCTATGGGTGGTTGCGATGCAATAGGTATATACGAGGTGGTGGGTGTAGATGGGGATATGTTCAAGATGGTTGATGAAATAATGGTTGACACCATGGGAGAAATGGACATCAAGGGCGTGACTGATGCCATGGGTGTCATAGATATAAACAATGTGGGGTCCATTTGGGAGACTATCGACACTAAAATTTTCCTCTGTAATTTCTATTTCATTAATGTAGGTATTAGGAATAGGATGTTGTTAAGTGCAATTAGTAGTAGCATCCGATAGAAGATAACCGCACTGCCAGTACGACGCCGCCAATAATGTATAGTACGGTAATAGTCAAAAGTACAATAGGAATGTTGTGGTAAAAAGTAAATATTTGTCGTAAGTGATCCAGTAATGTTAAAATGTCAAATTTGGGGTAAATAGAGAAGTAGGGTCTACATGATTAGGAATTAGAAATATTATATTGGTAATAAGGACAAGGAGTGAGGTCATAAATATTTTGTGTATTTTATTTGTAAAAAGTTTAAAAATGTGGAACCCCTATGAAATGATAAGGTTTATCTTATCTTAAAAGATAAGCTTACATGTACAGATAAGAGTTAAGGTATGGAATATGATTCGTCAGAGTGGATTTCTTATCCTATCTTAGAGATAAGATGGATAAGCTTGGAAGTTCTATAAATAAAGAGGCCACCCCCCCCTCATTTAGCATAGAAGGAAGTAGTGAGAAATATTGTATGAGTAAGTGTGTAAAGGAAGCCATTATTCTGAAGGTGTGTTAAAGAAGCCATTAAGAGGTGTAATTGTGAAGTTTATCCCATAGTTATTGTTGGAAGGTAAGTGAAGTCAATAACACTTGAAGTATCTCATGGGTGAGATTGTAACAATTTCATGTTGATATTATAATTTACACTAATATTTCATATTTATCACCATTCCTTCTTATCATAGTCTATGGTATTTTTGTGTTATGTTTGTTGTTGTGTTTCCAGATTATATCAACCAAAATAAAGGTTGTGCATTAGTAAATAATCATAGCACGAGGAGTTCTCGGTGAAGAATTATCATAGTGCCAGATTGGTAATGACATTTTGGTTCCGTTGTCGGGATCATTCCTCATTGGTGGATTTTCTGGAGAGATATTCCCACTTAGTAAAAAATCATTTGGAGTGTAACCTTGTTTTTACCGTACATAGTAGTTACCATGGTAAAGTCACTTTTTACTGTGAATAGTATTTACCGCAGTAAAGTCACTTTTTACCGTGAATATTATTTACCGCAGTAACTTCACTTTTTACTGTGAATAGTGTTTACCACAGTAAAGTCAGTTTTTACAACAGTAAGTCAAGTTTTACCATAGTTTATCGTGGTCATTTCTATTTTCTATTATAGTGATTCCAATTATTTGTGCACATAAGTCTTGTTGATTGTACTTGTGGGCTGGTATTTCACTGTGGTTACTTTTGGAAATGGGGAAGATTCCTGTTTTTTTAGCCTAATCTAATGAAGATGATTCCTCTTTCATTCAAGAGTTTAAACGATCTTGTATTTGTAATGGCCTTATAAGAAGGGAACAATGGACTGAATTTGTTCCTAGTGGTTTGAAACACTAGGTGATAATGTGAAAAACTCATGGGATTTATTAACTGAAATTTTTCTTGAAGAATTTGGTGAACAACAGAAATATGCAGATCTCATGATCGATATCACAAATCTATCCCAAGGAGAGAAGGAGAAGATAAGATATTATCATGCTCGTGTTCTAGAGCTAAGGAGGAAGCTCGATGCCCAGATCTGGAAGGAAGGATTAGCGGATGGGTTGATGAATGGCATGGATAATCTCCTCTGTAAGCACTTCATTCTTGGGATGAAGCCAGAGATCAGACAATGAGTGAAGTATGACCACCCAACTACCATTGAACAAGCAAAGGAGATTGCAAGAAGGCAAGAAGAAATCATGGAAGAGGAGCCCAAAGAAATTGTTTCTAAAGTAGAGCCTACACCAGCACCTTTGGTCCAGAATCCACAACCACTCTCGGTGAGCACAAATATTTCTCCTAGTACATCTACTGAGTATGAAGATCTGCTCAAGAAGATGGGTTAGTTAACTATTAATCTTCTTCAAGGAAAATAATTTAGTTCTCAAGGAGGAGATAGAGGTCCAAAAAGAAATATTTCTGAAGTTATATTTTATGGTTGTTATAAAAAAGGTCATTATAAGTATAATTGTCTAGATAGATCTTCTACATCTGGTACAAGAGATAATGATAAAAGGAAACCACCTATGAATTCTTTTGATGTAGTAGATAAGAGCATAAATAATGAAGTAGATGTGTTTGTAAAAAAAAAAAAATAAAGAAAAAGATAATCAAGATGGAAATGATCCTAAGAAGATGAAAGGAGAAACTAGTAAGAAACATAGGAGAAGAAAGTTGAGTGTGTAGGATTTTCTGATTTCACAGGGGCAAGGACCATACTCCATCTTAGAAGATCAGTCCAAAAGGCCTAAAAATATTACATATGGTCAACTCTTGGCTATGTCTTCTGAGAAGAGGTGAGAGCTGCGAAGTGGACTCAATGCTCAACGAAGGAAGGAGGTTGAGGTCCCTATTTTGGAGGCAGAGGAAGATCCCTACGCTCCACAAGCTGAGGTATTATGTAATGATATTTCAATTCATGATGTCTTAGTTGATGGAGGTGTTGCAGTTAATGTAATGACCAAGTCTGTAATGAATATGATGGGTTTAAAAATTGATCGCCCCTCAACACTTATGTTAAGGTCATTAAATAAGGGAAAAACTAAACCAGAAGGTGTAGTTTCAAATGTGGCAATATCTGTTATGGGTGTTGTATGTGTGTAAGACTTTCAGGTGATGAAAAATGGTACTGTTGCATACCCAATGTTGTTGGGAAGACCATGGCTAAGGAGAGTTCATGCAAGAAACTACTGGAATGAAGGATTCATGAAACTTGAATGTGGTAGAGAGAGGGTGAAGATAAATGTGATCCCTTAGCATCATAAGGTAGAACCTGTGGATTCAAGTGATGAAATTGATGATTGGACATCCTCTAATTACTTGATTACCAGTGAAGTGGACACCGAAGATGAAGAAAATGAGGTTGATGTTTTGGTCATGGATATCCTTCCAATCACACTGACTCATGACCCCATAAAATTATCTAAAGAATAAATTGATGATCATCTCTAACAAATAAAGATTGGTGATGCTGTGATGGAGAGTGAGAAGGAATCCTACCTCTAGCTCTTTCGAAGGTACATACACATATTCACTTTTGATTACAAGGAAATTCGTCAAGTAATTTGGGTAAAACATTCTATTGAACTGGTAGATGGTGCTAAGCCCATTTAGCAAATGCCATATAGAATGAATCCTAATTTTTCCAAGACTATAAAAGAAGAAATAGATAATTTGCTTGATGTAGGATTCATATTTGCTATGGAGAATTCAGAATGGATTTCTCCCATTGTGATATCAATAAAAAAGAATGGGAAGCTATGCATTTGTGTTGATTACAGGAAGCTCAATAAGGAAACAAAGAAGGATCATTACCCTCTTCCATTCTCAGATCAGATCTTGGATGAAGTAGCTGGCCAGGAGTGTTATAGTTTTGCTGATGGATATAGCGGATACAACCAAGTCCATATGGTAGAGAAATATCAGCTGAAGACCACGTTCACCAATCCTTGGGGAACATTTACTTATAGAGTTATGCCTTTTTGGTTGTGTAATGCTCCAACAATGTTCTAACATTTGATGAATAGGGTGTTCGAACCCTACATTAGGAAATTCATCAGAGTATTTCTGGATGATTTTTGCATCTATGGGAGCAAGATGGACCACCTGCACCAGATGATGACAACATTTTAAAGGTTAGATGAAACACAAGCCTCACTAAACCCTACAAAATGTGTATTTAGATGTTCTAAAGGAATTTTGTGAGGGCATGTTGTATCCAGAGATGGTATTGGTATTGATCCTGATAAAGTTTCAAAAATCAAAGAGTTACCATTTCCTATGAATAAAAGTAAGTTGAGATCATTTTTAGGCCATGTGGGTTACTATAGAAGGTTCATCAAGAATTTCTCAAAGATTGCACAGCCACTAACCTAGTTCTTGAAGAAGGATGTTACTTATGAACCAGGAAATAAGGTACATGAAGCTTTTGGACAACTGAAGGAATCCCTTATGTCTTCACCTGTTTTAAAGAATCCAGATTGGAGCAAGCCATTCATTGTGTACATTGATGCCTCAGATGCAACACTAGGAAGTACTCTGAGCCAAAAGGATGAAAATGGGAATGAGCATCCAGTTTACTTTGGGAGCAGACAAATGAGCAGTACTGAGGTAAATTATACTGTAACTGAAAAATAGGCTCTAGCTATCATTTTTGCTATAAATAAGTTTAGAAAATTACTTGTTAGGGCAGAAATTTATAGTTGTAACAGATCATCAGGCTCTAAAATATATTGTCAAAAATCCTAACCCATCAGGGAGGATAGCAAGATGGGTAATTTTGCTACAAGAATTTAAATTTGATCTTATAGATAGGTCAGGAAAGAAGCATGTCAATGCAGATGCACTCTCTCGAGCCTATGATGGTTTAAGTTCATCTTGTGATGATGATGATTTCCTAGATGTAGCATTGTTATCCCTTGACACAATCCCTAGTGAATACATAGATATTTGGAATTATCTGAATGAATTCAAGTTTCTTGATGGTGCCAATGCAAAGACTAAGAGGAAGATTACTCAAGCCAGTCGTCCATATTCTATTCTACATGGAGTATTATTTCGAATAGGACCTGATGGATAATATAAGAGGGAAGTTGAACATGATCAAGGGAAGGAGCTCATAGAAGAATTCCATAATGGTACATGTGGAGGGCACTTCTTTGGACAACTTACAGCAAAAAGGATCTTGGATGCAGGTTATCAGTGGCCCACTCTTTTTAAAGATTTTTATAATTATTGTAAGATGTGATATTTTTCAAACACATGGTAACCGTAAGACTTCATTAACTCCATTATGTCCTATTCTTCCACTTGTTCCCTTTGAAAAGTGGGGAATAGACATTATAGGTCCACTTCCAACTACCACATGCCAAAATAAGTATATTGTAGTTGCCACAGATTATTTAACCAAGTGGATTGAAGCTAGGCCATTGAAAATAACTTCTATGGATGAAGTGATAAGGTTCATATATGAATGCATTGTCAACAAATTTGGTTGCCCATTAGAAATTGTAATGGATCATGGAAGTCACTTCATTAATGAGGTGGTAGAATCCCTAGTCAACAATTTTTTAGTTAAGCACAAGAAGGCAACAACATACAAGCCAAGCAGAAATGGACAGGTGGAACGAACAAATTTTGTGTTTTGTCAAATTCGAGCAAAAGATGCAGCCTTGCAGGTACATAAGTGGGATAAAAGGATTCATGCAGCATTATGGGCATATAGGGAAACATCAAAGTCAGTAACAAGATACTCCCCATTTCAGTTGGCTTATGGCATTGATCCAGTTCTTCCTATTGAGTTTGATATTCCCACTGTGAGAGTTATGAAAAATGAAAGGATGGATGAAAGTGATTCAGTAAAAGAAAGGTTGGTACATCTTCATTTGCTAGAGGAAATGAGGGAAATAGTGAAGGATACAAGATATAAGAAGAAAATGAAGTAGAAGGAATACTTTGATCAAAAGATCCATTGGTCTCCATTTCATGTGAATGACTTGGTTCTAGTGTATGATTCCAGATACAAAAAAAGAAGATAGAGAAAATTTCTTCCAAAATGGATGGGGCCCTACAAAATAGCAGCTGTGCATGAAAATGGTACGTACTGACTGGAGGAATTGGATGGCACTCCCATTAAGAAATGGGTCAACCACGACAAGTTGATGATTTTCTAAGCACCAGAATAGTCTACTTCGAGGACGGAGTAGAAGCTAGGAAGGGGGAAGATGTCGCCACTAAAATTTTCCTCCGTAATTTCTATTTCATTAATGTATGTATTAGGAATAGGATGTTGTTAAGTATAATTAGTAGTAGTGTCCGATAGAAGATAATGACATTGCCAGTACAATGCCACCAATAATGTATAGTACGGTAATAGTCAAAAGTACAATAGGAATGTTGTGGTAAAAAGTAAATATTTATCATAAGTGGTCCGGTAATGTTAAAATGTCAAAGTTGGGGTAAGTAGAGAAGTAGGGTCTACATGATTAGGAATTATAAATATTATATTGGTAATAAGGACAAGGAGTGAGGTCATAAATATTTTATGTATTTTATTTCTAAAAAGTCTAAAAATGTGGAACCCATGTGAAATGATAAGGTTTATCTTATCTTAAAAGATAATCTTACATGTACAGATAAGAGTTAAGGTATGGAGTATGATTCGTTAGAGTGGATTTCTTATCATATCTTAGAGATAAGATGGATAAGCCTGGAATTTCTATAAATAAAGAGGCCACCCCCCCTCATTTAGCATAGAAGGAAGTAGTGAGAAATATTGTATGAGTAAGTGTGTAAAGGAAGCTATCATTCTAAAGGTGTGTTAAAGAAGCCATTAAGAGGTGTAATTGTGAAGTTTCTCCCATAGTTATTGTTGGAAGGCAAGTGAAGTCAGTAACACTTGAAGTATCTCATGGGTGAGATTGTAACAATTTCATGTTGATATTATAATTTACACTGATATTTTAGATTTATCACCATTCTTTCTTATCATAGTCTATGGTATTTTTGTGTTATGTTTGTTGTTGTGTTTCCATATTACATCCACCAAACTAAAGGCTATGCATTAGTAAATAATCATAGAACGAGGAGTTCCTGGTGAAGAATTATCATAGTGCCAGATTGGTGATGACAAGACCATGGGTGGTAAGGTAGATGAAGGTAATGTTGATCTAGTGGTAGTTGATGTGGAAGTGGGTGAGAGGGCAGGAGGGATAGACACATGTATGTTGTATACTAGTTTTTCTGATGAATCTTGAGTAGATGAATGGGTAAGATAGTGTTTTAAAGTAGTGGGGTTGTGGTCAAGGAGTCTTGCAAACTCATCATCATCGATATTGATGATAATAGGCTAAGTAGGATCTATAGGTGATAGGATGGAAGGTGGTAATGGGCTAGGTGGGAGTTGCTGAAGGATAACATTAAACACAAGGGTGTTGGCTTGGCTACTAGTCAAAACCATGTGAGTTGGTGTTGATTAGGTAATCTGATCTTTGTAAATGACATAGGAAAATAGAAGGAAATGGAGAAAATAAGTTATGGGAGGTAAAATTATGTTGTTGTTTTAATTAAAAATTAAGACTTTGGAACCGACATTGGTTTGACTAACTAATGAAAATGATAGGGTGAGAGATTCTAGTTAGGTTAATCGATACTGGTTACCATAGGAAATCAAGAGTTTTGCAAATGGGGCAATAACTGATGAAAATGAAACAAAACTAGATTTGAAGGTGATTTTAAAAATCCAGGGGTATGATGTTATGTCTAAGAAGTCCCATAAAGAATAGAGAATTGATGAGTGTTGTTTTGGTGAAATACCCCAAAAAGTAGGAAACTAACAACGGTCAGGTAAACTGATGAAGGTCGGATGTAAACCGGTGATGGTCACTGGATCAATGTTGGTCACTGTGAAATTTGAAAAGATGATAAAAATGGGATTTAGTGACTTAGATCAGATAAAATACCAACCTAGAAACATGAGTATAGTAATGATGAACCCTAACACACTTAGATACAGCCAGAATACACTAACTATGATTGCGGAGTGTGAAAGGAAGAAAGAAAATTGAGAAAATGACATCACGACTCAAAACACAATTCAAGCAAAAACTAAGAAACACGAAATCCTATGGGTGAATATTATGTTTTAGCTTATGTTATTTTAGATAGAATTTTGAATAGAACATATTTTTTGGTTTGATAGAAGGTTTCCTATGAAATTCAAGATGTAAGAATGGTTTCGGATAAAGTTTTAGTGGGGGCGGACCTTTCTCTGAGATAATGATTGGATAGAGAAACTAGTGGGTCATCCACTATCAATCCTTTTATCATGTGATTGTTGACATCTTCCTCTAGGTAGGAGGATGTTTAAGAATATGTGTAAATTATGTAAGTGGTTTGGTATAGAGAGAGTGTGCAAGTGAACTACGATTAAATTAGTCAACCATCAGTTGGGCATGAATTCTAGCATATAGGTTGCCCTCAAATTAATGTGAGCTATAATGCAAAAAAATGGAATGAAATGTAATTTTTTAAAGCCCAAATCCACAATTACGTTCAATGTAAAAAATGGCGAAGAGGAAGAGAAATGCTCTTTCACTAATGTAATGCAATAGAAAAGAAGACGTGTTCTTTTTAAAGCACCAAAAGTAAGATTTATTTTATTCAATAGAAAGAAGGAGAATATTTCAGAGAAGAAAATTAATGTGAATACTTTTCAAAGAGAAATAAACACACAATTTTTACCTAGGAATTGTTAGGAATAAAACTTAGCTTAATTCATCATTATTTTATATTTGTATAAATGTAATAAGTTAAAGTATTTAATTTAAATACTTTAAACTTATGTCAATAGGTATTAGTTTTCCTTAGTTGTTAGTTAACTAAGTGATACTGTTCTCATCCCTATGTTTTTGGGATCATGTTCTATCTTGCATATTTTGTTCCCAGATGATTTCCATCAGGGGCAATAGGGATAGTTACGTGCAATATGTTATTTTTGCATATTTGCTCAAATTATGTGATATTTTTCCATATATTGTGGGTGAGATAGAAGTTGTCCACAATCTATAAATATTGTATCTCTCTCATTTGTTTTCTAATGCTTGATTTTGATATTAATTAAATACACAAGCACCATCTTGTTTCTGTGCAAAGCTTTTGCGTCAAATATTGTTTTCAAGTATTAGTTGTCAAGATTTGGTATCAAAGCAACATTTTGATCTAGGGAAAAGTGTACAAAGTTTCTAGGGAGACCTGGAGAAATTTCAGAGCTTGGAGGAGCCATAGATGCCCCCATCCATTTCACATCCCCTACCCTGTTCCATACTCCAAATCATGGTTGATTTGAAATTGAAGATCACCTGGAGAATTAAAGATTGTTTCTGTAGGAGAACTAGGTGACATTGTTCTATTTTATTTTTTAATTACCTGTAGTTATCAAGTTAACTATACCTATAATTTTTTTAAAATGTAATCATTTGAAAAAATATATATACAATATTTTTGTATTGTGGGAACCCGATCTTTTCAATCTCCCCACATAACTTCTCCTTCCTCTTCTCTGTGTTGTCTTTTCATATATATGGCAAGATAATTCTATATCCCTACGAGAAGATCTCTATCCAAAGCTACTTCCCGAAGCCTCCAATCAACCTAGATATTTCATTCATAGATTAAGCTCATTCAAGATAAGAATAATATGTTCCTACCAAAGATTCGGTGTCGAAAGATCAAGGGAAATAAAAAAATGTGTCCCAACAATATACCTACGTAAAGCCAATCCAAGGAAGAAATAAATAAGAAAAAAGGTGGCTAAGGTTTATTTTAACACTTAGGTAAAGCAATATAACTGTAGGTGTGCCCTAAAATGGACTATTTGAGCCACGTAAGACCTAATCCACATTTCCTTTTTAAAAAATCCACTTTTAAAAAAATATTTTTTTAGATTTTGCAGAAAGATTAGGACAAAAAAAAAATTCCATTTTTGGAAAGGGTCCGGGAAAGATATTGAAATCAAAATTTTAAAAAGTCATAACTTTCAACTGGTACCTTGGATTGAGGTGTCGTTTTTTTAAAGTGTGTGTTTTTGAGAGCTCTACGTATTGGTACAACGTTTAATAAGATTTTACTTGTAAAAATTTCAAAAATTAATTTTTTTGCATTTGAAAAGAGGCTAAAGAGTCCAAAAAAATTCAAATTTTTAACAGGGCCAATAATGCAAAAAATTCATTATACACGGCCGAAAAGGAGCCCAAAATAAATAAAATAATATTTTTTGGGGGGTGTGCATGCTTTAAGGGGGGAAAAGTGTTCAATTTTTTATTCTACTATTTATCACTTTTCATAATGGACGCAATTACAACACCAAAATTCGTTTTGCCAGATTCTCAACTTTTGCGTTCTGATAATTATCCAGCTTGGAAAACAAAAATTCACGTACAACTTGATTTTTAAAATATATGGTCCATTATTTCTGGTACATTAACAAGATCTGCAACAGATGTTACACAACAAGCAACATTTGATCGTACAATTAAAAAATTATGGTTAATAATCTTGTTTATTGTTTCATATGAGCTATAACCTCATATTCATGAGGCCACAACAAAAAAAAAAAAAAATATTATAAAGGGAAAATAGTTTTGAAGGGACTATACCCTGTATGCAAAAGGGCTCAAAAGCTAGATAGAAAAGATGAGAAAAGCAGTCCAGAGAAGGGCAAAACAGTCAACCAAGGAAGGCTCAACAACCAAATATTACAATACATGAGAAAAAAGGATCAAAACATAAAAAGATCTAGAGAAAAGAAGGCAAGAGCAAAAAGAAACCAAAAGAGAAACAACATAAAGAGCTCTGCCAAAAAACAGCCCCAGAATTGAAAACAAAAAAATAATATTGGGACAAGTTGAAAACAATATATTAGTCCAAAAATAAAAACACACTATTTCATCTCCAGAGTCAACTATTGAACTTGAAAATGCAATCAACTAAGAAATTTGAAATATTTTTGAGAAGAGTGGCAACTTTATGTGCATCACTTAAGGATTTTGAAGAAGAAGAAACTGACACATCACTTATGCCTATATTATTGAGAACTCTTCTTCATTCTTATAGGATTTTTGTGACCACATTAAACATAACTAGTCAAACAACAACTTTTGAAGAGTTATGCTACAACAAGAGGAAGTTATTCACTCAACTACTAAAATATAAGAGCAGACACTTGCTTCTAATCAAAAAGTAAAAAATAGGCTAAGTCTAATAAACAACCTTAAAAGCAAGGTAATACTCAACAAAGCCAAAAGGACCAAAAAATGTCTTATTTGTGGTCGAAAAGGACATGAGTTAAAGAATTTTTGGTACAACACATTCCAACAAGGATCATCAAGTGGTAAAAAGATTAATTACCAACAAACAAAATCTAGCCTACAACAGATTAAACAGGACAAAATAATCAAAAGTGGAAAAAGAAACCAACTCAACAAGGAAATGTAGCCGAACAAGAAGATCAATTTGATGATGATGACTTCCTATATTCTGTACATTCAAATGAAGTATCCAATTCTACAAATCAAATTCGGTATGTTGACTCAGCTGTAACTTGACACATGACAAGAAAGAAAGATTAGTTCTTCATAATGATTAAAACACCCACCAGAAATTATGTTTCTTTGGGTGATGATACATCTTACAGTGTTAAATGCATTGGTTCCATTTCACTACCACTTGCCCAATATAATTTTAAAATTACAGATGTTATGTATGTCCCTGATTTAACAAAAAAATTGTTATCCATGAGTCAATTATTATATCAAAATCTCAATATTGACTTTGATTGTAAAGGTGGTAAAAAGATGTGCCGAATTCAAGATAAGTCACGAAGCTTGAAAATTATTGCAAAATCTTTGAATTTGGGAAGAATGTTTCAATTGTATTTTTTCAACGAAATGATCAAACACTTGTAGCCAAGGATACATCATCGGCTCAACTATGGCATCGAAGACATGGACATGTGATTTTTTGCTATCTTGACACACTTCGTTGATACAATATGGTTAGGGGTTTGCCACTTATAAAAATGGTTTAGATAAATGTCAACATTGTTTGGAAAGAAAACAACATAGATCACCGTTCAGATATAGTACATTTCGGGCTAAGGAAAAACTTAACTTGGTGCATACTAATCTGTGTGGACCAATGAGACCTAGTCACTCTAGGTTTCAATATTTCATGCTCTTTGTTGATAATTTTTCAATAAAAATGTGGATATACTTTCTTGCTAAAAAATACCAAGCTTTTGAAACTTTCAAGAAGTTCAAATCCCTTGTTGAAACAGAGTCGAGTAGGAAAATGAAAACACTCCACTCAGATCGAGGCGGAGAATACACCAGCAATGAGTTCAATTATTTTTTAGAAACACATGGCATTCATCCTCAAATGGATCCTCCTTACACACCAAAAAAAAATGGTGTTGTTGAAAGGTGAAATTGTACTATCATGGATATGGTGTAATGAATGATTGATGATGCAGGTTTATCAAAAACATTTTGGGCTGAAATAGCTAAAACGGTAGTCTATTTACTAAATAGAATTCTCACTGCATCTCTTGATGGAGTAACACCTGAAGTAGCATGGTCAGGGCATAATCCATCTATTTCACACCTTATATTTTTTGGATGTAAAGAAATTATGCACATTCCTAAGAAAAAAAGAACTAATCTTGATATGAAATCAAAAAAACTCATCTTCTTGGGATATAGTGATGAAGAACTTGTCTATAGACTTATGGATCTAAGAACAAGAAGGGTATACACTAGCCGACATGTTGAGTTATTTAAGAAGAAAGAAGTAGATGCTCCTTCCATACACTCACATGATGAAAAAATCATCCCTATAGTGAAAACATAGGATGGTAATCACTTTGATGAGGATAGTGATGATGGGGAAGATAATGTAATTCAACCTCCTACAGGAACCACAAAAAGTATGCCTAAATGGTATACAAGTATGATGAGAGATGAAAAATTGGATCGTGTCCCTGAAACATCTACCACTAGAATGAAAACTCACAGTATGGCTCGAAATGAGTTCAATTTGGACTTAATGGGTAAATTTTTTGAAACTACTAAGCGATCCACAGTTTCAGAAGACCTACAATCTAAACCTTAGAAAGATGCTATGGATGTAGAATATAAGTCACTTATGAAAAATAATATATGGAAACTTACAAATATTCCACCAGGGAAAAATCTGATTGGATGCAAATGGATCTTCAAAATGAAGTACAAATAAGACAAAAAAATGTATAAACATAAGGCTAGACTAGTTGCTAACAGATATGCTAAAAAATAGGGCATTGATTATGAGGAGACTTTTTCGCCCAGAGCTAAGATAAAAACTTTCAGCTTAATATTTTCTATAGCTACACAATTTGGTGGGAAAATACACCAAATGAATGTGAAAATTTCCTTTCTTAATGGTGATTTATAGGAAGAAGTTTACATGACTCAACCATAAGGTTTTGTCATACTAGGTAAAGAGGAAAAGGTATATAAACTCATAAAATCACTATGTGGTTTAAAGCTGTCTCCCAAGGCATGGCATATTAAAATTGATGAGCATATCATTCAACATGGATTCAACAGGAGTTCATACGATCCTAGTCTCTATCTCAAAAACCAAGGGGGGAGATAAAGATCGATGTAGTATATGTTGATGATCTAGTCATCACTAGAGGATCAATGAGGATGATTAAGTCAACAAAGAAATATCTAACACGATCATTTGACATGAACGATCTCAGGCTTCTGTATTATTTTCTTGGACTTGAAGTTTGGAAAATAGAAAATCATATCTTTGTGTCATAATTTAAATACGCCAAGACAATGCTCAAGAAAATCAATATGATGGATTGGAAGATATTTTTCACACCTATGGAGACAAGAATTCAACTGTCTCGAACAAATCCATCACCACAAGTAAATACAAATCTCTATCGGAAGTTGATCAGGAGCCTCATCTACTTAACTTACATTATGCTGAATACCAACTATGTAGTCAACTATCTTTCATGGTTCATGAAAGAACCAAGGGTTTCTCACTGGAAAGTAGCAAAGTGGATACTGAGGTACATTAGAGGAACTATGGACTATGACCTAGAATACAAGAACTATAATAACTTCTGCTTGACAGGATATTCAGATTCAGATCATGCAGGAAACATAGATGATAGGAAATGCACTTCAAGAGTTGTATTCTTTTTGAGATCTAGACCAATATATTGGGGGAGTAATAAGTAGACTTGTGTTTCAAGATCATCCATAGAATCATAATATCATGTAGCATGTGGAGCTATCTGTGAAGCGATATGGATTTGATGTATACTTGAAGGATTGGGAATACCATAAAATGATCCAACTATCCTACATTTTTATAACAAAGGAGTAGTAAAACTTGTTCGGAATCCAATTCTTCATGAGCACACCAAATACATTTAGGTGCTTGTAAATTTCATTCATGAACATGTTCAGAACAACAACATCCAGCTCTAATATTGCCCAATAGATATGCAGTGTGCAGATGTCTTCATAAAGTCACTTGCTCGAGGTAAATTTGAGGGTTTTAGATAATTTCTCTCATGTTCACTTGAGACCATGCTGAATTAAGAGGGGGAATGTTAGGAATAAAACTTAGCATAATTCATCATTAGTTGACATTTGAATAAATGTAATAAGTTAAAGTATTTAATTTAAATACTTTAAACTTATGTCAATAGGTATTAGTTATCCTTAATTATTAGTTAACTAAGTGATAGTGTTCTCATCCCTATGTTTCTAGGATTGTGTTCTATCTTGCATATTTTGTTCCCAGATAATTTGCATGAGGGGGAATAGGGCAGTTAGGGAAAATATGCTATTTCTACATATTTGCTCAGATTAGGTGATTTTTTTCCATATATTGTGGATGAGATAGAAGTTGTCTAGTATCTATAAATATTACAGCTCTCTCATTTGTTTTGTAATGTTTGATTTTGATATTAATAAAATACACAAGCACCATCTTGTTTCTGTGCAAAGCTTCTATGTCAAATATTGTTTTCAATTATTCATTGTAAAGAGGAATGAAAAAATGCAAAGGAACCCCTGATGGGATCCACTGGGTGTGCCAAAATGTTTCACCGGATTCTTATAAAATTAATGAAACATATAAGGGTAGAAGGCCAAGGAGGAATACATGTTTTAGTGTCATTTGAAGGTTGAATGTGCACGTAGATGACTTCTAGATCAGAACATATGTGAGAGCTCCCTTTTGGCTAGGAGGAACTACCTATAGATACAAAACGATACCACCAAATAGAGTTAAACAAAATATTGAATGGAATGCCTAGTGGAAGCTAGATCTAGGAAGTGTGATACTTCTTGAACAGGATGTCAATCCACTTTTAATATAACAATATTAATGCTAGTCAAATCATACATGAAGTAAAGATCCTACTGGAATTGAAACGATTTAGGTATCTTGTACAAAATAATAAGAAAGGTCGTGTAAAAGGTTGTTTAATGTCAAAAAGGGAGGGATTATTGGAAGGTGTTGATTTTCAGGTCTTGTACAGGCTCTAGATAAGGTCTGGTAAGGATTAGAAATTGTTCTGGGCTATAGGAAAGTTGATATTAGCCCACTGATCTAAGCTATATTACTAGACATAGTAACCAGTTTTGGTTAACTGACCGATGCCAGTTAGGTAGAGTAACCGACGTAAATTAGCTAACCAGTGTCGGTAGGGGAAATTAATAAAAAATTCTTAGGATTTATTTTCCAAACTCCCTATATTGCACAGAGGTTGGAATTGTTGAGCGTGAGGTTGTAAAATGGTTCTAAAGACTCATAGATGATCAGGATAGGATGAAAATGGGTGGAAAGTCCAGGTATGATTAGGTGAGGGGTTGATGGAAGGAAGTATATGAGTGTGGAGAGAAATAAATTACAGAGATGAATAAATAAATCTAAACAAAGAAACTAGAGATTCAATGTAAATATGTTAAATAATTATTGGAAAATAGATTGGAGGCCATAGGTGATGAAGATGGTGATAGTAGAGATCTAGGGAGAATATCCATTGTATTCATGTCATGGTAGCTTTGACCTTCGTACCTCTCTATTGTGAATCTTTGATCGTGAAGAGGATGATGAATGGTGATCGATGTTGGTAGAATTCTCATGTGTCTTATTTTTCCTAAGTGTTAAATAAATTTGAGTGCTCCAAGTCTCTAGAAGAAATGAGATCCTAAATCAAATGACCAACCTAGGCCAAGAATTTTGGAAACATATTTAACCTAATCGGAAATATTTAGGTGACCGGCATCGGTTAAGATATAACCAACACCAGTCAAGGTGGGAATATCTAGGTTGGCCAAAAATAGCCATATTATTGATATTTTTAGCGTGATCTCCAACCTTCTGTCAAGTCTTGAGTGATAGATCATGGTAAGATAAGTATGAGTCCTTTTAGGTTTGTTAATAGGAGTTAATTCTAGGTTTAGAATTAGTCTTAGGTCATTAATGAGGTTTACATAGGTCATTGAGTGAGGTGGCTAGGTAAGGTGGTTAAGTGAGGATATTAATTAATTTAATTAACATATGCACTAGGGGATATGAATAGGTAGGATATGGTTAATTTAATTAAGGGGGTTTAAGGGGAGTATAACCCAATTTTGGTGTCGACACATTCATCAAAAATATGTCAAAGGACAAACCATTTCTGACCAACTCACAGATGCAACTCTCTCTAGAAATTGATCTTTTAACTTCAAATTCCATTATGAATCCATCGTTACCCTCTCCTTAGATGATATCGTTTACCAGATGACGTTATTCTTTGATGGTTCTAAATGTCAGTGTGGAGGTGGTTTAGGATTTATTCTCATTCCTCTTGATGATGAGCCTATGCCATTATCTTTCAAACTATAATTTTATTGTACTAACAATATCTCCGAATATGAAGCACTCGTGTTAGGCCTTCAAACTTCCATAGATTTAGATGTTAAATCAATTAAAAATTTTGGTGAATATCAACTGGTTGTGAACCAGGTTAATGGTATATACCAATATTGTAATGAGATACTTCAAAAGTATAAACATCATGTTGACATAATTTTGACTACCTTTTACCATTATGAACTTCAAACCACATCGCGTTCCACTAATAAGTTTGTGAACACCATGGCCTGTCTTGCTTCTCAAATACCCACTTTTCCCTCCAACTCAAAAATATTTGTCACAATAAAAAGGATGTAATCCACCTCTTACATATTCCAAGATGTTAAATTTGTAGGACACATTGAAACTTACCCACATGACCTTTGGTATAAGTAGTTTTTTTACTACCTTTCCATTTCATTTTTTCCTCCAAATCTTACTCGCAATAGACAACAAGCCTTTCTCAAAAGTGTCTCTCATTATGTCATCATGGTTGTTCTTCTCTATAAACATGGATTTTATAGTATCCTCTTATGACACCTGAATTTTTTTGAAATTTAATACACCATCAAGGAATTTCATGATGGTATTTGTGGGAGTGACTTCAATGGCTTAGTTGTCCTTAGGCGCATCCTTCACCTTGGTTATTACTAGACAACCCTAAACTAGTATTGTTCTAACTATGTCAAGCATAGTGTGAAGTTTCAACAACATTCTAATCTTCATCACACCCCTAGTCACGCCTTACAGGTCACACAAGACCTTTAGCCTTTCTCTCAATGAGGCTTAGATCTTGTCAAAGAGATTAATCCTCATTATTCCCAACATCATCAATATATTATTACCGCTACTGAATATTACACTAAATGGGTGGAATCTGTACCTCTCATTTCTAAAAAATCCAAGAAAATTTGTGAATTCATCAACCATTACATCAATTATTGCTTTGTTTTTCCTCACCACCTCATCACTGATAACGGAAAACAATTCAAAAACAAAACCCTATAGAAACTCTGTGACACCTTCAACATTCAACTCATTTTTTCTTCACCTTATTATCCTAAAAAAAATGGCCAAGATGAATCAACTAACAAAACCCTAAACAATTTTTTTATGAAAGTGGTTGATGACACTAGTAAGGATTGGCACATGCACATTCCTTTCTCCTCATGGGCTTACTGCACTAGTATTCATACCTCAACCGCTGCCATACCTTTCTCTTTGGTCTACGGTACAAGGTCCATTTTGCCTCTCGAATTCCAATTTCCATATCTTTAGATCTCACTCAAATATATGCTCAACGATGATGATTTTTGCCAAGACTGTTTGGCACAACTTGAGTTATTAGATGAACATCGTCTAAATACTCTCAATAAGCTTCAAATTTACTAAAAATGTATCAAATGTGTCTATGATAAACATGTTCAAGAACAAACCTTTAAGGTTGATGACCTCATCTTGAAGGAAAATCAACATGTAACAAAAGTAGAGAAAAGTAAATAGGGAAAGTTCACTCCTAATTGGCTTGGACCCTATATCATTACTCATGCCTATGGATCAAGTACTTATCATTTATCTTCACTCGAAAGGTAAACCCGAACTTGAGCCCCTCAATTCCTTGCATCTTTGATAATTATTTTATTGAATAAATTCTTATATAACCTTATATATATTAAATGCTCATCCCCTAAGAAACATTCACCTTCCATCTACCTCTTCTAAGGACCAACGACTACATCAGAATTATGTGATTATATGTCACCTTTCAACCATATCTTAAATATGAGTACCACGGCTCTACTCATGGCATGATTCTCATGGATAATTTTTGTCCTTTTCAAGATGGAATCTTTTTTTCATTCGTCGCTTAAAACCTCTCTTTTATAGCTAACCTCTCTGTGTTATGGTTTTTTCTTCATAAAAGAATCCTATACTTCTTTATAGTTTTTTCCACGACCTAAAAGTCCAAAATAAAATTCAAAATTAATATACGGGATTTTCAAATTCAAACTCCTTGAGTCAAAATTCTTATAAATATATGAATCTTTCCAAAAGGACATATATCTTTCCATCTTGCTACTATAAATAGACTACTCCCTTGAAGGAAAGCTATAAAATGCTAACCCTATTATACATAGTCTATCACAAAAGGAAAATTATTTCTATAAAAATTAAAATTAAAATATTTTAAAGCTTCCCACATTGATCAGCTTCATGAAGACCTCAAGGATATATTTTATTCATCCCACATAAACTTCCCACATCGATCAAACTATAAAACAAAAAAATATATATAAAGATAATTTTTTTGTCATGGACTTTCCTATTTTGGTCTTGGCTATCTTACAGAAGAGGTATGTTGTCTCTCACCAAGGTTATGGTAAAATAACCCATTTCACCTCATTTTCTTTCCTTTCTAATCTTCTACCTACTTAAGGGATGTGCCGCCAATGCAACATTTCGTGATCATGTGACTTTCTTCACCCTTAGAATAGTCAATCATGCAACACCTTTAGGGTCTTACATTCATAAGCCAATATTTGGTATGATAGACTCATAATGGTTCTTACCAATCAGGTGGAATTTTTATCTCCTCTTACCATTCACCTCTTTTCTTACTTAGTGATTCTACTACACAGGACAAGACCTTCGACACCTACATTCTAGGAATTCCTCTCCAACCACAATCACCCAAACCTATTCAACCTAAACCCTATCATGCCTAAATGACCTGAACTCCATAATTCCTAAATGACCTAAAATCAACCATGCCTAAATGACCTCAACTCAATCATACCTAAAACCTATCGACACATTCATCTACCTTATCATATTCTTCCCTAGCTTATGGGAGAACTACATCAGCCTGAGGCACCTTTTCACTAAGGCTATGTAGGTAGCACTCCAAGGGCATGGGCCCCTTAGAAGTTAGCTCAGAAACTTTTACCCTTAACCAATCTTCCCCCTTTATGTTCACATTATAACCTAGTTAGTTTCCATTTACCAAAAACTTAGAAATTAATATATCATAAAACATACATACCTACCATTTTAACACCATAATTGTATTCTACTTAAATTAATTCATATTTCTATGATATTAATTATTTCTCATTAAAATCACCTCATGCCTCCAATTGAACTCTCGGTCCTCTAACAAATCCAATCACTTTGAATGATCTCGAGGACCCATCTCCCTACCTCCTCCAACCACTCAGATACCTCCAACTCAACCTTGTACAAACACCTCATCCTTTTCTTCATGGAAAATGCTAAAAATTCTTTGCTTTGTCATTTTCTAAATGTAAAAATTTCAAATTGAATTTGTAACATATGGATTTTTACTTTTTTACCCTATCCCTGACCTGACCGACATTGGTTTAGCTTTCCTAACATCGTTCATTTTCCCCATTGTACCATGGTTGGTTTCTCTAAACTGGCATCATTTTTCCATAACTGGTATTGGTTAGCCTTTTTTTCCCCATTGCACCATATGGCACCACATCTGCTTTCCTAAAACCTTTTTCCACCTAACCTAAAGTTGACATTAACCTTACACCTCACACTCATAACCTTATTACCTATCACCCAACCTCAGAATCATTTGGGGCATGTTTTTACCCCTACTATGGCCTTACCTATGGGCTTACCTAAATCATATAACCCAACCTTTCTCATTGTGACACTTGAATTCATTTACTCATTATACCTTGTGATGTTCCTACTCATGTTGTTCAATCTATTGACCTTACCTTGCCTAATGTTGTGTTTTTTATCCCAACCTAACCTTTGGTGCTCTAGAACAAACCTATTTCCCATTCAAACCCTTTTCCTAGTTGTGTTTTAGGACCATATCCTATACCTTGGATAACCAGTTTAACCTTGTTTGGATAAACATATTGACCTTTGATGATGTAAATTTTGCAAGCTCTTAAACTTGGTACCTTATCAGATTGTATACATGTGCATGCATTAGACTACCATTACCTATTACCCGACTAAAATCACCCTTACCTAAACCAAGATACCCTCATTTTGATCACTTACCCATTTATCAATCCACTGACCAACTATGTTTAACACCTCATCAGTTCCTAGTTTGAGGGGGATCACCTCCACTCACACTTGGGGAAACCTAGCCTTCACTCATACATGGAGCACCAAATTCCTATTTTTATCAGCATCTATTATCAATATAATTTACGCAATAAAAAGGGGAAAATGTGGACACCAAATTTGGGTCACAGTCCCCTTATTCCCCTTAATTAATGTAACACATTAAACTAATCATGACCCCTTTACCCTAAATTAATATTCATACTCACATTATTAATTAATTTAATTATTTTAATTACATTAATTTCATCCTCACACCTCCAGCTCATCATGACACCTCACCCTAGACCCATTCTATGGGCATTTAACTCATAGTGACTAAGTCATCACTCTCAGTGCTGATTCATTACTTGACCTAACTAACTAAGAATTATTCCTAAACCTAACTAGACTTGTAATAAGATCTTCTTGCGTCATCTCACATTAACTCTACTTCCCTAAGAGGACCCAAAAATTGAAATAACGCTAAAAATAGTAAATATTAGGCTATTTCTTGTAACTTGGACTATTTCACCCTAATCAACATCGGTCACCTAAACCACCATCAGTTCCTTTGTATAGAATTCTACAACCCTTTACCGAGGTTGGTCAGTTTGAGTTTTGAGAGTGTTATTGCAATCAAGCTAAGATCTCAAAGCCATTTCTTCATCTAAAAGACATCTACACACCATAAGAGATCATCCTAGGCCAATAATTCCCTTCCATATCATTGGAGCATTCACAGGAACACACAGGTCATACTGTCGCAGCATTGAACCAACTACCACCTCACTAATCAATCGTCATCCTCCATCCAGCCACGAGATCTTCATAACAACAAGTAAGTAACATGATCTTAATCATTTTTGTTTCCTTTATTGTTGATCTCTTTCATCCTTCCTTATTTTTAGTTTTTACTATTATCTGGATATCTCCATCTTCTCACCAATCCATCAATCCAACCAATTCAATTCCTTTCACCCTTTGTGACCTCTCCCTCTATATTCCTAAGTCTTCTTAGTTATATTACAAACCTAACCACACCCTCCTCACTCTCTGTGTAATCATAGAGAAGCCAAAAAACCATTTTTATTAAGTTATTGTATTTCCCCTAACCGACATCAGTCACCTGAATGATATCGATCTCTATGTCATTTTATATTCTCAGACTAGCAAGCTTCCCACTCACCCAAAACCAACCCAGACCTCAACCAATCAGCCCTAGACCCTTACATGACCTTTGATAGACCTGTCTGACCTAAACAAACCCCAATTTTAATTAGATTTAGTGTTATTTTGATATCTAGCCTAAAATCTAGTGTATTGTGTATGAGAAACCTAAATCATTACATTGCAATAGGATCTATTTATTTCAGTTTCTTATTCACATTGAATTGTTATTAAATAGTGGATTGACAACCTCTCTAGGAAGCACCACGCTTCCTAGATCTAGCATATGCTAGATAATCCACTGTCATAGGCTATTTAATACTCTTTTATGGTCTTTCTTTGCATCTATAGGTAATCCTTCCCAGAAAAAAAGGAGTTCTCTATAATCAGCTTGGATAACGTCAACAACGTGTGCATTATACCTTCCACCTTTTCCTCATAGGTATTCCTCCTTAACCATTTACCTTCTATCTGCTTCGTCCTAGAAATCATAAAAATTATTGGGGAAACAAATAGGATTTTCATTCATATGCCTAGCATCTTCCACATACTGGTTACTTGAGGTGCCACTGATAAAGTGGGAAGTTGTTTGGGCCTTCTTCTTTTGCTTGTATTTCAATGTTTTTGAGATTATTTCTAGGTCGGGCATGAAAACTTGCTTTGTTGTTCCTTGTTCAATATCGATCATTTATTGAATCCATGGGAATGGCTCTTAAGAAGTTGAGATGTTGTTGCTTGTCAGAGCACTTTCAGAAACTTGATGAAATATCGCTTCTTATTCATTATGGGAAAGCTCCACCATTAGGGAAGACATACCTGGATTACCATGAAGAGCTGGAGGTTGTAAAGGATCACTCTTGCATGACTCCAGAAGTTATATGGGATATATTATGAGCTTCATCTTCTTATGAACTCTCTTGCAATCACTTTTTGTATTTGTTCATTATCTTCCCTTTTAAAAACACATGCTTACTATCTCTTACTTACAATGCCTCACCTTTGGAGGACTGATCATACTATCTAGTACTTGTATAGGAAATTATGAACCCTTTATCCTTCACATATAATGGCTTGAATGTTCAAATGCTTTGACTAGTTCAATCAGCTCGCTCATCTCGCTCCAACCAGCTCCTTGGAGAGTTGATCCAAATTTATTTATGAGTTATGATGACCTCTTTAGCTTGAATTAAAATGGATATTTTGAATCTTTTTGAATCCTTTCCAACTACATAATGTCATTGGATTTGACCTACTACGCCTTGATATGCTATGCCTGTCTCCCATACATAATTGTAATCAGAATGATGTTTGAAGACCTTTGTGAAGGATGCATTTCCTTGCTTGAGCTGTGAGACAACCCTAAAACCATTTAGGATGGAAAACATTGATGACTTGAGGGAAAATAGAGCCAACTGTCACTTTTTGCACTTAAAAAATCAAACTTTCTATTTTTAGCGAGTGGGACCAGGAGCTATTATTTTGAGAAATTTTACCTATTTTACTCAAATATGATCTTCTGAGTCTTATAGCACACTCAATTCACCTCCATTGATGATTCTTTACCCCTTTTAACAAGTTTCTATTTTTCGCAGGTTGTTTTTTTTTTGCTTTCCTATTTTGGGAAAATTACCAATTTTGCCTTGTTTACTATTTTGCACTATTTCCAAATGAGATGAGTGATCATATCTTATAGTTTGAGGGAATCAATATTTTTAGAATGTGAATGGGAATAACATATTCTATTTTTAATAATTGCTAAAAATGGTTTCAGATTGTATCGAAAACATCATTTTTGAATTTGACTTTGCGTTGTGATCATGTGCTCTAATTTTCGTCGTGTTTCGCTCGCTAGAACTCTTGAAAATCAAAAAACAAACTTTATAAAGATCATGTTTAAGTTATGGTGTTGTGATTTTAGCCATTAATGGATGCTTGGAGATTTATTTATCACATTGGGCTTGGGAGAAGGGAAATCAGTTCAAACACTTGGTATAATCAATTTTCTGGTTAGAAAGTCATGGAGAAATATTTGTTTTATTAGTCATGGCTACTCCAGAATTATTTGAGAAACATGATGGTTGTGTAGATAGGTATATTTAAGGCTTATGGAAACCAAAAGGGAATAAATGTCGAACTATGTGAAGGAAATAGCTTGCAGGTAAGTTACTTTGTGTTTTATAACAACTTGATAGTTAATTTTTTGAACGGATGAAGTAGCATCTTGAAGTTTCGAAGTTAGGATTTGAAATATCTTGGCATGGAGTGATTTTTCATGTTCCATTTTCCCCCTTGATAATGGGGACAATAGGTGTAAGAAATTTTTCTCAAGGATATGCTGACAACTGTCACTACAAGGTTATATAAAACCTAAAGAGGGGATATAGAGGGGAGAAATTGTTTCTGCCCTCTATCCCCTTGGGAATTAGTACAAGATGTAAAAGAAAAATTTTCCTAAGGAGATGATGCCAAGTGGCATAGCATGGATGCAATATGGGAAAGGTGAGATAAGCTTGATAAGTCCCTCGTAGTGCTCAGCAAGGTCATGTGGAGAACCATGTGGAAGGGCTAAGGAGGGATGATTTTTTTCCCCTTATCTCCCCTTGGGAAAGGGAACAAAAAATTATTCCCTCATCAAGAGGTGACATGTGTCATTTGAAATTTTGACTAACTCTGAGAAGCATACCTGCAAGAGAAATTATTCTTAGAGCTCTATAAGGTATTTTCTTATGAATATGTATCTGATTGTTATTCCCAATATAATTATAAGAACAATGGGATGGGTATCAACATTCAATTCTACTTGAAAATCCCTGAAATGACTCCTTTTCTTTAGGACAATAGGGTGTCTATGTAGATTGAGATACCCTGAGGAGTAAACATGTTTTATGAGTAGTTTGAAGCTTACAACATTTAGATAATTTCTCTAGATTTCTAATGACTATTTTATTGACTCCTAAATCCTTATAGAGCTCCCTGAATCATTTGATGAATTCTAGGTTCCAAATTTAACTATACACTTCTTGCACAATAGAAACCTGTTGTTACATAGATTGTCCCTAAACCTCTAAAAATTCCCTAAATATTCCTAAATAATTTCCAACACCTTCATATCTCTTCTATACCACCTTTGGATGAGTGTTTTCTTTAAGATCCTTCATGAAGAATGCACATAAGTACTGTCAGTGCCATTTTTGAGCTGGCACCATGTTGCCCTAAAATTTTCAAATCTATATCTACTCAAAAATGTTTTACCCTTTGAATTGATGGTCTGAAAATTCTTCCCCTCCAGTTGAATGCTTTAAAAATGCTCACAAACTTGTTGTTTTTCCCTAATTTGAAGGAATATTCCATGTTTTCCCTTTTATGTGCCCTAGTTTTTCCAATTTTACGGGATGTGTCATTTTTTACCTTTGCCAGATTGTGAAAAAATTGAAATTGATCAATTCATTCTTTTTTTTATTTGAAAAGCCAATCCCAAGGTCGAAAATGTTCAGAAATCATGCTTCAATTGATTTAAGATAAAAAATCTACCATCCTTGGCAAAAAAAATTGAATTCTAGGGCATCCTTTGAATTTTTTGCATTTTGACAGTCATACAGGCATCATTTTCCCATCAAATTCATCCTCAGAAGGTATTGGAAATTTGGTGGGTTTTCATTAGCCAAGGTGTGGCGGGGAAGTGTTGTAACTTTTCATTTTTCACCTTTTTGACAATAAGGTATTTCAGGCCCAGGGACCCATTTTTTCCAAATTTTCCTATGTGGCATGTTCTGATTGGTAGGGGGATGGTGGGTGGTTAGATTCCCTTGGAATTTTTAGACTTTACTTTGTGAAAATTTTAAAAGTAAAAAATTGGCCCTAAACCCCGCAACCAATCGGGAGTGGAAACGTGTCCATAAAAGACCAAAGGCAGAGGAGCAGGCCGATGGGGACTTGGAGTTTTTTTTAGCTCTATTTTTTTAAAGTTTCAATATCAGTTTTGCCCCCACTCCAATCAGAGGAGGACACGAGGCAAAAATCAAGGTCAGAGGAGACGTGAATGGTGGAGGTTTTAAAGGTTTTTTTCCTTTGGAAGTGAAAAATATTAAAGTAAAATTTTGGACCGTAGCCCCATGGCCAATCATAGGTGGACACGTGTCCAATAGAGTCAGAGGGAAGTGCAAGCCGTGGAGGTGAATTTTTCCACTTTTTGGAAAAGGAGGCTTAAAATCAAAATTTGAAGCACTGCCCGCTAGCAAATCATTGAGTGACACGTGGCAGACAAGGTGGGTCCGTGGGCCACTGAAGGCATGAGGGAATTTTTTCCCTTTTACAAAAAGGACTTAAAATCAAAATTTGGAGTGCTAGCCTACAACAAATCACAAGGAGGCACATGGCGAGGGAGAAATCGGAGGTGCGGGCCCATGGGGCAAAAAGTGAAAAATTTCCAATTTTCTAAAAAAGGCCAAAATGCGTAGAATTGAAGCGTAATCCCAATGGGACCCACCATGTGCCATGGTGTCACCTCCAAAATTCAAATGCGGAGGGGTGGAGAAAAAAGTCAAATTTTTCCATTTTTTCAAAAATTTCAAAAAGAAAAAGGGTAAGCCCGAATCGATTTTCCAATCATTTTTTGCACCTGTCCGGCCTTATCCAAAAAATGAAAAGGGTAACTCAAGATTATTTTTAAGTTCACATCTTCCATGTGGAGGGCTAGGATAAAAAGATGGATAAGATTGATGGTTGTTGTGCATCCATTTGTTTTGACTGCCATAGGAGCTCCAAGAAGCTTGGAATCACAATTTTTACATCAAAATTCATCAAATTTATAGTGATTTTGTGTCGTCTTGGCATTCCAGGATCATTGGCATCACTTTCATGGCTCAATATTTTCATTTGAAGTGTTTTTGAAGTAATTTTTACCCCTTCTCTAGCAAACATGTGAAATGTCAAATTAAAAGTTGCAGAGGTAATTTTAAAGGGTAAAAGGGTGAAATGATGAATGGAAAGGCATCTACATGCCTTGATGATGAAAAACGTGCCTCCAGGAAGGATAATGATCCAGATATTTGCAATGATTCACCATTTTAGTAACACCTGGTAACTCTTTGGCAAATTTATAAAATGTCATTTTCAGTGAATCATGAAGAATTGTTTGTAACAGAATTGATCCCTTGGCATATTCTTTTCTTGGGAAAGAAGGATCAAATGTGGCAATATATATATATATATAATTAATTTTGGAGAAATTCAAATGGTCGGGGGAAGTTGAAAATCACAAGAAAATTATGAGAGAAAGCTCATTTTTCTAAAAAACCCACCAAAGAACTAGAATAATTTCTTCTGTGTTGGATCTTCATGTATGTGAGGTTGTTCTTCATTTATGGGGCTAAGACTTCATTGGTGAGATTTCAGATCCTTCTAGTGTTGGCCATAAGTGGATCCTTGTAGCCATTGATTATTTTACAAAGTGGGTAGAGGCAATCCCCACCAAGAAAGCAACACACTAAATAGTTATGGACTTCTTGTTGAATCAAATCATATGTAGATTTGGAGTCTTAGTCAAGATTATAGATGATAATGCCATGTGCTTTAGAGCCAAACCTTTAATGGCAATGTGCAATGAATATGGAATCAATCTGACTTATTCTTCAAACTATAATCCCCAAGGAAATGGGCAAGCTGAGTCCAGCAATAAGAATTTTTTGAAGACAATTAGAAGAACCTTTGAGCAAAACAAGAAGAAATGGGGATGAACAATTAAAATTTATAGTTTGGAATGATAGGATAACTTCTAAAAGAGCTACTAGTAAAATCCCATTTGAATTGGTGTATGGAACTCAGGATTTTCTACACTTGCACTTGTAATTATCTTCTTTTAGTTTTCCCAACAGTTGGAAGATCAAGAGCTTGTCCCGTATGAATCAAGGATCAATCAGATTATTGATCTTGATGAGAAGAGAAGACCATCCCATCAAAGGCATGTCAGATTTAGGGAAAAATTGAAGAGATTGTTTGATAATGAGGTCACCCCTAGAGTATTCAATGTTGGAGATATGGTTTTGTTGTGGGTTAGCAGGCATGAAGACAAGGGCAAGCATGGTTAATTTGATGCATTATGGATGGGCCCTTATACCATTGATATCAGAATTGGTGAGCATACTTTTTTTCTCAAAGATTTAGATGGGGAATTGTTGGAATTATCTGTTAGTGGTAAGCATCTAAAGAATTTCTTAGATTAAACCCCAAATTTGAGGTATGCACCAACTTGTATAGTGTATAGTATTTGGTTTTTCACTCTGTTTTTTGGTGTTTTATCGGTTTGTGGTTTGCCTTGTTGTGTGGCAGCCTTTTGGTCAGGTTCTCAGTTGGTATATGTTTTGAATCCTTTTCCCAATGGATATTTTGTCACTTGGTCTATGTTTTGTCCTTATGGAACTCACTGGGAGTGCCCATCCCCAAGCAAGAGCCGATGTTAGTGCCATTTTTGAGCTTGCACCATGTTGCCCTAAAATTTTCAAATCTATATCTACTCAAAAATGTTTTACCCTTTGAATTGATGGTCTGAAAATTCTTCCCCTCCAGTTGAATGCTTTAAAAATGCTCACAAACTTGTTGTTTTTCCCTAATTTGAAGGAATATTCCATGTTTTCCCTTTTTTGTGCCCTAGCTTTTCCAATTTTACGGGTTGTGTCATTTTTTCCCTTTACCAGATAATGAAAAAATTGAAATTGATCAATTCATACTTGTTTGTATTTGAAAATCCAATCCCAAGGTCGAAAACTTTTGGAAATCATGCTTCAGTTAATTTAAGATCAAAAATCTGCCATCCTTGGTGAAAAAATTGAATTCTAGGCCATCCTTTGAATTTTTTGTGTTTTGACGGTCATACGGGCATCATTTTCCCATCAAATTCATCCTCATAAGGTATTAGTAACATGGCGGGTTTTCATCAGCTGATGTGCGGTGGGGAAGTGTTGTAACTTTTCATTTTTCACCTTTTTGACAATGGGGCATTTTCGGGCCCAGGGACCCATTTTTTCTAAATTTGCCTACGTGGCATGTTCTAATTGGTAGGGGATGGTAGGTGGTCAGATTCCCTTGGAATTTTTAGACTTTACTTTGCAAAAATTTTAAAAGTCAAAAATTAGCCTGAAACCCCACATCCAATCAGGAGTGCACATGTGTCCATAAAAGACCAAAGGTGGAGGAGCAGGCTGATGGGGACTTAGAGATTTTTTAGCTCTATTTTTTAAAGTTTCAAAATCATTTTTTCCTCCACTCCAATCAGAGGAGGACACATGGCAGAAATCAAGGTTAGAGGAGATATATATGGTGGAGGTTTTTGAGGTTTTTTGCCTTTGGAAGTGAAAAATATTAAAGTAAAATTTTGGAGCGTGGCCCTGTGGCCAATCATAGGTGGACACATGTCCAATAGAGTCATAGGGAAGTATGGGCCATAGAGGGAAATGGGGAATTTTTCCCCCTTTTGGAAAAGGAGCCTTAAAATCAAAATTTGAAGAACTGGCCCACTAGCAAATCATTGAGTGACACGTGGCGAACAAGGTAGGTCGGCAGGTAGGTGGAGGCAGGAGGGATTTTTTTCCCTTTTACAAAAAGGACTTAAAATCAAAATTTGGAGCGCTGGCCCGCAATGAATCACAATGGAGACATGTGGTGAGGGAGAAATCAGAGAAGCGCGCCCACGGGGCAAAAATTGAAAAATTTCCAATTTTCCAAAAAAGGTCAAAATGCGTAGAATTGAAGTGGGATCCCAATGGGACCCACCATGTGCCACGTGTCAGCTCCAAAATTCAAAGGTGGGGCAGAGAAAAAAGTCAAATTTTTCCATTTTTTCAAAAATGTCAAAAAGACAAAGGGTAAGTCTGAATTGATTTCCAATCATTTTTACCATGTGTCCAGGCTTATCCAAAAAATTAAAAGGGTAACTCAATCTTATTTCTAAGTCTGCATATTCCACTTGGAGGCCCAGGATTAAAAGATGGATAAGATCGATGGTTGTTGTGCATCCATTTGTTTTGACCCGCCATGGGAGCTCCAGGAAGATTGGAATCACGATTTTTACATCAAAATTCATCAAATTTATAGTGATTTTGTGTCATCTTGGCCTTCCAGGATCATTGGCATCACTTTCATGGTTTAATATTTTGATTTGAGATGTTTTTGAAGTAATTTTTTCCCCAGCCCGAGCAAACACGTGAAGTGTCAAATTAAAAGTTGTAGAGGTAATTTTAAAGGGTAAAATGGTGAAATGATGAATGGAAAGGCATCTTCATGCCTTGATGATGAAAAACATGCCTCCAGGAAGGATAATGATCTGGATATTTGCAAGGATTCACCATTTTAGAAACACTTGGCAACTCTCATTGCAAATTTGTTAAATGACAATTTTCAGTGAATCATGAAGAATTGTTGCAACAAAATTGATCCCTTGGCATATTCTTTTCTTGGGAAAGAAGGATCAAATGTGGCAAGATATATATAATTCACTGTGGAGAAATGCAAATGGTCAGGGGAAGTTGAAAATCATGAGCAAATTCTGAGAGAAAGCTCATTTTTCTGAAAAATCCACCAAAGAACCAGAATAATTTCTTCTGTGTTGGATCTTCATGTATGTGAGTTGGTTACAAGTGTATAGCCATCACACAACTCTGAGATTATTCATGAAACTCTCCCCTGTTGATGAATCTAACAAGATTTTGAGTTAATATGTGTTTTTCTGGGCAATCTGATGTCTATTATCATTTCTTAAATGCCTGTAAATAGTTTTCGTTGTTCTTGTTGCAATCTTGCATTGAAATTCTTTAGAAATTACATAGAATCTCTGTTTCTTGTTTATATTTTAGTGGCATTTGCAATCTCATGTTTAGAAGAGCCTTCATCTGATAAAGAGATAAACAAATTTATAAAAAATTTACCTTCCTTGACTGCGGAGATTTCTTATAAGCCTTTGGGGGTACCTTAGGCATGGTTTGATCAAGGATTTTTGTGTTTAATTGAGTTCTTTACTTCAAGCTTTTGTGGTGAATTCTCAAAGATTGTGTGAAGAGTGCAACCTGGGCTTCCATTTATGCCTCTTCTGGTTTAAATAATATCCTAATTATTTGAATCATTTTATCTGATAGTTGTTCAAGTATTGTAGAGGTTTTCAAAGATCTGATATATCCCAGTTTGTCTTGTCAACACCCCACCAAAAAATTCATTCAAAAAAACTAATCCTACCCATACTACCCTTGTATTGAATTGTGTGTCAAAAAAATGATCTAACCCATCTACAAAAATGAACAAGGCAAATTAAGATTATACAATGTCTTTAGTAACCCTTGCCTTGCATTTAAAATATCTCGATGATCTGGAAGTAACAACTTGTGAAAGTCATATTTGGAGTGTTGATCATATTTTCCCAAGGCATTTTCATACTATTTCCATAAATTGAGGGATATCTTCATCTCCTTCACCATTTGGGGGTTACAATACATGTTCTCTTACATTGGTTGAAAAGGCATAACCTAAACTAGTGAGGGTCGGATCAAATCCTTTCAAAGTTATACCCATCTCTCTACAAATCTGAGTTCTAGTTAGATCACATCCCTGGATACAAAATGACATACATCATGATCTATCTAACTTCAATCTTCATGCCATATCTCTGATGCTACTCAAACTGAAAAGGAGAACAAATTTGGGTACCAACAAGTCCTAAAAAGGTCATAATTAGTCATTCTAGGCCTATATATGAATTCACCTTTGGAAGAACTTCTTTGTATGAGATGAATGAACTTATTACCCCACTTAAAACATAGTAATGGGTTGAGAAAATTGTGTGCCATCATGGAACAACGGATTGAATTCTGACCTATGAAACTTGAATAACTTTATCTCATTATATCATGCTCTTGTAATTGCTTTGTATGGTTTGAGAAGAAGGAGAGAGGCCAAGATTACATCTTCATACTTATATTTCACTGAAAACACTCTTCAATTCAATGAATACTTTGTTACCTATTTCGAATCCATGCTTCTTGTAGCCTCAGCCTGATGCTTTGTGAACATATGTAGCCACTCTTCCATGTTATCAAAAATTAAATCATGATTTTTTTCATAGAGGAATTCACCATCCTCAAATGAAGGTTGCAACATGAAACTATTCCTTGGATCAGCAAGAAACTTAGAGGAAGTGAGAAATAATTGATTCTCTTCCCATTCAATAGCTTTTTTGAACCTCTCACTTTGTTTTTCTAGACAATTTATTTCAAAAATGGAGGCTACATAAATGGTATGGAGGTCTTCATCATCCTCGAGTGATTTCCGTAGCATGGATTCATTCTCAAAACTAGAAAGGGTTTTATAAATGTTGAAAGTGATCTGATTCTAAATCTATTTGCAAGACTCTTACACATTCTCACTTTTTTGTTTAGAACAATTGCTTTCAATAACTACCAGCTTAATATTTTCCTTGACATAATTTTCTATGGCGGAGGTGTTATCTTCAAGGTTGAGATATCCATAAGAAATTCTAGAATTTTATTTTTCTTTGGTTTATCATGGATGCACTCTTCTTCATAAAATGAGAAAGGTAAAATATTACCTTCACACTCATGTTCATCTACCTCGGATTCAAAGATAACATTGAGCTCATTTGTTTGCTTTGTCTCATTATCGAACATTGTTGCATGGAAAGGAGAAACATATCTTGGCTCATACCTATCTTGAATTTCCATGGCCCAAGTTAGGATCTTAAGACTTAGTTGAAGGTATTCAGTACTCCTTCAAAAAAATTCCATTGATTTCTCTCTCAAATCTACCATATACTCATTTTCACCTTTTCTATAAGTGTATTTACATTGGGCCTCAAGGAGATGATTGAAAATATGATCCACACATGGAAAAAAAATCATTTGAAACATCCTCATTCTCTTGCTCTATGTTTCTTTTCATTCGAAGCTCACCTTCTTTCAAGACCAGGCATACTTGGTTTTCATCATTCTCAAATAAGGAGAAGAGATCTAATCTATATGTGAAGGGCACACCTTTGAGCTCAAGATCCATTATATCATCCTCATGATAGGAAAGAGAGAACCATATTAGGGATGCCACACAAGGATAATCATCTGTTCCATTTTGAACATCACCCATAGAGTCTTATTTATTGCAAAGAAGTGGTAAAAATCCATATTCACCATGATGATTGACATTATGATCCTTTGGTGAGGATGGTGGAATCAGCTCCTCGAAGGGGTCATGCTCAATTTTTTCATACACCTTTGTTTCAAGAAGGAAAACTGACTCTTCCATTTATTCATCCATGATTATATCGAGAAGGGAATTCGATTCTTAAATTATCTCCATTTCATCGTTTAACATGTGTGCATCAATTGAAAAGTCAAAATTGGAAAGGATAATATCTATTATTACCTCGAATTAATCATCTTCTATATGTGATGGAGTATTTAATTCTCATACACATTCATGGTTGATGGATTATTTAGAAATCATTGGATAAATTATTATACAAATAGAAACTTCCTCTCTCGTATCCATTGTTTCTCCAATGGGCTGCACCTCAAGCCAAAATTAATTGATGAATGGAGGTTCAACTATCATGTCTTATTCATCATCCTCCAAGATATTGATTTTTTTCTCAAAAGAAGGTTTAAAGATATGACATTCATTAGAAGCACACAAGAATCTTCCAGGAATAAACACCTCATAATGTGTCCAATAATCAAGATCTTATTTTGGAAGATGAATTTACTCTTCGTCAACATTAGGAAGTGCTTCAAGAGTCTCATACCTTTTTTTAAAGGCCAATGCATGTTTTCTAATTTCATGGTAGGTTTTGGGATCATAATTTCCTTCTTCGACACTCAGAAGCCCTTACACTAAATCTCTTTTCAAGACTTCCATTTCTTCATCTGTATATGTGATAAATTCCTCTAAAGGAAGAGAGATGAAATATAATGCTTTGAGTTTCTTATTCAAATGTGTGAAGTTAAAAATATTTCCTTTAGTATATTCTTCATCCGCATGCCCTTTATACAACATTTTATATCTCTTATCAATCTTCCTCATCCATTTATTGGATTCTCGATCATCATCAAAGGAAATTCATATTTTCTTCCCTCTAGCAATTGTCCTCTTCAATTATAACCACCAGGACTTAATGACAAGATATTCACAAATAAAAAAATCTCCATTCGAGACTGTTGTCTTGTGTTTTGGCATGGGTAAAACTTACCTAAAAACAAGACAACCATACCCTAGTCACAAAAACTATCTATTTCATAGCTTTCTAGACAACCCATGTCAACCTATGCCATGTTTCTAGTCTCATATTGTCCTTCTTCTGGTTCATTTTTGTGTATCATCCTTCCCCATATGTTATTTAGGATAAATAATATCATTCAAGTTCTTTTGAAGCAGTCTCTCTGAAAGTGGGTTTTCAATCAAGCTTAGAAAGGTCTTTCATAAGTCTTTCTAATACAAGTACATAGTCACAAGAATAGTTTCAAAGGCCTAGATTCATAAATGAGGTTTATTTAAGAGACAAGATCATTTTGCAGCTAATTTAGGAATATTTTAGATAGATTCAGAGGTTTAGGAGTGTCATCCAATTTTTCCTCTAGAAAAATTGGCTAACTTACAAAAATTGGATTTGGGAAACTTCATGGAATCTTGGTGATGAATCTAGAAAAATAGGTATTTCATGGTTTTCTGAACTTAGAATCATTTGTATGCACTTTATCCTTCTCTCTAGGATTCAAAAGTTCAATGCTTAGCCAAAATTCAGGATAAAAATAACTATGGAGACACTCTACTTTCTACTTGGTCTAAGAACTTGAAAAAATTTAGAGAAAATTTTAAAAAGAGTAATTTTAGTGTATTGTGGATCAGAAGGTTGTGGGTGGAACTTGTGTCATAGGAACTAAGGTTCCCCACATTTTATTTGGGCCCGAAATGCAAAGGATAAAGTTTTGTGCATATTTTCAGGTGGGACAAAGAACTAGGGAACAAGTTCCCACAAGATTTTGGTTCCCCGTATCTCCACAATTTCCATAATTCAATAGGATTAGAGTGTTATGTTGGTATACAGGTTGAAGACAGAATGATGGAAATAGCTCCATGCAAGAGCTAAAGAATCATAAGGTGATCAAAGTGGGTGGATTATGGATTGTGGGCTGCAAGGGATGTAGGGGAACTGAGCTCAGAAGGAACAAATTATTCTAGGATGTCATTCCCTATGGAGGTGAATGATTTGACAAATGAATAATGGGAGTGTGTAGTGTAGAGGTGGAGACTCCAGATAAAACAAGGATTTAGGGAATCCAAGTTCCCCGCATAAGCCAGTTCACTGCAATGGTGCCCGGTCTGATGACCAAAGGAAACAAAGGATGAAGAATAGAGGTTTTGGGAGAACCTTAGGGACATGGAACCAGTTACACATGAATGTTAGTTCCTTATAAGCCATTATGGCTCAAAACACAAAGCAAAGAAAGTGTAGTGTGGGATGTAAGGGGTGTGGAAGAACCAAGAGTAAATGGCCCAAGTTCCACAGTACCTCCAATTCCTGAACTTCCGATTTGTTTGATTATCAAAGGAATAAAACATGAAGTTTATAAAGGGGGAAAATATTTTAAATGTGGATTGTGGAAGCACCTGGAGAACCCATGTTCCTCCTCGACCCCCTGGGCCCGCATGACCATATCTTTCACCCAAGTTGTCCAAATTTGAAAAAAATGGACTTTTTGGAAAGGTATTTTCACTCTCTTTCCCATGGAATATGAAAATTCACAGGATGTGCAAGGCATATGAAAAGGCACCTAAGATTAGATGAAGAGTATCCTTTGATTCTATATATTGTAATGAATCCCTCAATCTAGGTGGCGGTCAATTTTTTGTGTTCATGAGATAGTATTCCTTGTGAAGAAGCAAATAGATAGCAATACTTATACTTTTCATCTCTATTTTCTTCCCATTCTTTCTATGTATATTTTTTCTCAATCATCAAGGAAGAAAGAAGGTTTTCGTGTCTTTTTTTACTAGGATATCTATGAAACTTTGTGCTCTAAATCTTAAATGGTCTTGTTATTATTTGTATATTTGTTTTTATTATAATCTATGTGTGTTGGAATTTTCTAGTTAATGGGTATAGGAATTTGATATTCTAAATATAACATTAATACCCCTCTCTCTTTCTCACTCCCTTTCCCGCTCTCCTAGAAAAGTCTCCTCTTGCAAGAAATTACAAGTTTTTTTTGCAAGGTCAGTGGAGTGCCCCAGTTGGATCTCTGGCTGTAAGGCCACCACACAAATAAATTTCACAAGTGCATACAAACATTGATTTGCATCTTTCAAGTAGAGGGACTTATATTCCTAGAGCGTTGGCAAGATAACCACCAATTTTTCCACCCAATAAATTTTCTCTCCAAAATTTTTTGGCATCCACCGTGGGGTAGACTTGGAAGTAATATGCACCCAAACTATGATTATAAAATCTATTTTTTTTTCCAAAACTATAAAAAATTAAATATTGAAAAAATAGAAAAAAAGAGTACATGAAAATTCATTACTTAAAGACACACTGTGGGTTCTTGCAAGTGAAATTTTGTATTTCATAGTGTCCTTCCATATTCCCATCAAAATATTTTCAAAAATATGGCCGAAAGGAGATATACCATGTTAAACAAGCTGAGAGAAATTATTGATCCCATTTTTTAGGCTTTACAAAATCATCAAGAATGAATCAGAGACAATTCGTATTTCTTCTCTCAATCCTCATCTCCATTTGGGTCTTCAAGTAGTTCACCTAGTAATACCATTCAAACTATCATTGATACTCCTCCCATAAATTCTTCCATATTTCAACCACAGTTAAACATTGAATTCCCTGGTGAAGAAGAAGAACTAGAACCATAAAAAGAATTTGTATAAGATATAGATGAAGTGGAAATAGAAAAAAAATGGTGGATGAAGAAGAAAGGACTCAACCTATTGTTCCATGGGTAAGGAATAAAGGTCCGCTCACTCTTACACCTCCTCTTAAAATTATACCAAAAGATCCTAGAAAGAACTTTCCAAAGTTCAAAGAAGATGGCACACAACTCCCTGAAAAGCACATATCATCCTTCATCACATCATGTGGAATTCTTGGATTCAAATATAAATATGTCACTATAATATTATTCATGGAATCCCTCCAAGAAAAATCAACAAAATGGTTCTACCTCCTACCTTTCAGATCAATCACCTGCTAAGATGATATCAAATCAAGGTTCGAAGAAAGATTCAAATTCATTGAATATTACCAAGACCTCATCATTCAACTGGTACAAATGAAGAAAGAGGCAAAGGATACATATGATACTTCATGGTCTATTTCAATAGGTTACTAAAGAGAATACAAGAATCTAATTCACCATCTGACAATAATGTGAGAAGATTCTTCATTAATGCTCAATCACTGGAAATAGGATTCTTCCTATGAAGGGTCCAACCGAGGAATCTAGCATTAGTATAAAGAATGGCCATTGAAGTTGAATATGACCTCATCCTATTAGGGAAAATTAAGAATCCCTCAAATGGTAAGGCTCAACATCATGGATCTGAGATAACTGATTCATTTCTATAAAAACTGGAAAATGAAATGGCATCATTAAAGAGGGAAATTTTCAAATGAGCATATCCTAAAAGAAATAACATAAATAAAATTATAGGATCACCCCACATTATTTCCTTAGAGGCCCCACCTATCAATGCAAGTCATAGGATTCAAGAATATGAAGAAAGGATATAACAAGAAAGTGTAGACGATGATTTTCTAGAAAGTGAGGAAGTAGATAACGCCACACAAATCAGATTTTGTGTGTACTCTATAGGTGATGAAAATAGTGGCGAAGATGCTCCTAGTCTCTCATGTGTGGTGTTCGCCCATTATTAGTTTAAGAAAGGAGCTGTCAACACCAATCCAGCACTATGATAATTCTTCACCGGGAACTCCTCGTGCTATGATTATTTACTAATGCACAGCCTTTAGTTTGGTGGATATAATCTAGAAACACAACAACAAGCATAACACAAGAATACCATAGACTATGATAATAAGGAATGATGATAAATCTAAAATATCAGTGTAAATTATAATATTAACATGAAATTGTTACAACCTCACCTATGAGGTACTTCAAGTGTTACTAACTTCACTTGCCTTCTAACAATAACTATGGGAGAAACTTCAAAATTATACCTCTTAATGGCTTCTTTAACACACCTTCAAAATGATGACTTCCTTTACACACTTTCTTATACAATATTTCTCACTACTTTCTTCTATGCTAAATGAGGGGGTGGCCTCTGTATTTATAGAACTTCCAGGCTTATCCATCTTATCTCTAAGATAGGATAAGAAATCCACTCTGACGAATCATATTCCATACCTTAACTCTTATCTGTACATGTAAGCTTATCTTTTAAGATAAGATAAACCTTATCATTTCACATGGATTCCACATTTTTAGACTTTTTACAAATAAAATACACAAAATATTTATGACCTCACTCCTTGTCCTTATTACCAATATAATATTTCTAATTCCTAATCATGTAGACCCTACTTCTCTACTTACCCCAAATTTGACATTTTAACATTACTGGACCACTTACGAAAAATATTTACTTTTTACCACAACATTCTTATTGTACTTTTGACTATCACCGTACTAGACATTATTGGCGGCATCGTACTAGTAGTGCCGTTATCTTCTATTATACGCTACTACTAATTACACTTAACAACATCCTATTCCTAATACATACATTAATGAAATAGAAATTACAGAGAAAAATTTTAGTGTCGACATCTTCCCCCTTCCTAGCTTCTACTCCGTCCTCGGAGTAGACTATTCTGGTGCTTGGAAAATCTTCAACTTGTTGTGGTTGACCCATTTCGTAATGGGAGTGCCATCCAATTCCTCCAGTTGGTACGTACCATTTTCATGCACAACTGCGATTTTGTAGGGCCCCATCCATTTTGGAAGAAATTTTCTCTGTCTTCTTTTTTTGTATCTGGAATCATATACTAGAACCAAGTCATTCACATGAAATGGAGACCAACGGATCTTTTGATCAAAGTATTCCTTTTGCTTCATTTTCTTCTTATAGCTTGTATCCTTTTCTATTTCTCTCATTTCCTCTAGCAAATGAAGATGTACCAACCTTTCTTTTACTGAATCACTTTCATCCATCCTTTCATTTTTCATAACTCTCACAGTGGGAATATCAAACTCAATAGGAAGAACTGGATCAATGCCATAAGCCAACTGAAATGGGGAGTATCCTGTTGCTGACTTTGATGTTGCCCTATATGCCCACAATGATGCATGAATCCTTTTATCCCACTTATGTACCTGTAAGGCTGCATCTTTTGCTAGAATTTAACACAACACAAAATTTGTTCGTTCCACCTGTCCATTTGTGTTTGGCTTGTATGTTGTTTCCTTCCTGTGCTTAATAGAAAACTTATTGACTAGGGCTTCTACCACCTCATTAATGAAGTGGCTTCCTTGATCTGTTACAATTTCTAATGGACAACCAAATCTGGTGACAATGCGTTCATATATGAACCTTGCCACTTCATCCATGGAAGTTGTTTTCAATGGCCTAGCTTCAACCCACTTGGTTAAATAATCTATGGCAACTACAATATACTTATTTTGGCGTGAGGTAGTTGGAAGTGGACCTACAATGTCTATTCCCCACTTTTCAAAGGGACCAAGTGGAAGAATAGGGCATAATGGAGCTGATGAAGTCTTACGGTTACCATGTGTTTGACAAATATCACATGTCTTACAATAATTATAACAATCTTTAAAAAGAGTGGGCCAGTGATAACCTGCATCCAAGATCCTTCTTGCTGTAAGTTGTCCAGAGAAGTGCCCTCCACATGTACCATTGTGGAATTCTTCTAGCAGTTCCTTCCCTTGATCACGTCCAACTGCCCTCTTGTACTGTCCATCAGGTCCTATTCGAAATAATACTCCATGCAGAATAGAATATGGACGACTGGCTTGAGTAATCTTTCTCTTAGTCTTTGCATTGGCACCATCAGGAAACTTGAATTCATTCAGATAATTCCAAATATCTATGTATTCACTAGGGATTGTGTCAAGGGATAACAATGCTGCATCGGGGAAATCATCATCATCACAAGATGATCCTAAACCATCATAGGCTCGAGAGAGTGCATCTGCATTGACATGCTTCTTTCCTGGCCTATCTATAATATCAAATTCAAATTCTTGTAGCAAAATTATCCATCTTGCTATCCTCCCTGATGGGTTAGGCTTATTGACAATATATTTTAGAGCCTGATGATCTGTTACAACTATAAATTTCTGCCCTAGCAAGTAATTTCTAAACTTCTTTACAGCAAAAATGATAGCCAGAGCCTCTTTTTCAGTTACAGTATAATTTACCTCAGCACTACTCATTTGTCTGCTCCCAAAGTAAATTGGATGTTCATTCCCATTTTCATCCTTTTGGCTCAAAGTACTTCCTAGTGCTGCATCTGAGGCATCAGTGTACACAATGAATGGCTTGCTCCAATCTGGATTCTTTAAAACAGGTGAAGACACTAGGGCTTCCTTCAGTTGTCCAAAAGCTTCATGCGCCTTATTTCCTGGTTCATAAGTAACATCCTTCTTCAAGAACTGGGTTAGTGGCTGTGCAATCTTTGAGAAATTCTTGATGAACCTTCTATAGTAACCCACATGGCCTAAAAATGATCTCAACTTACTTCTATTCATAGGAAATGGTAAATCTTTGATTTTTGAAACTTTATCAGGATCAGTACCAATACCATCTCTGGATACAACATGCCCTAACAAAACGCCTTTAGAACATCCAAAGACACACTTTGTAGGGTTTAGTGAGGCTTGTGCTTCATCTAACCTTTGAAATGTTGTCTCCATTTGGTGCAGGTGGTCCAACTTGCTCCCATAGATGTAAAAATCATCCAGAAATACTCTGATGAAGGTCCCAATGTAGGGTTCGAACACCCTATTCATCAAACGCTGGAATGTTGCTGGAGCATTACACAACCCAAAAGGCATAACTCTATAAGCAAACGTTCCCCAAGGAGTGGTGAACGTGGTCTTCAGCTGATCTTTCTCTACTATACGAACTTGGTTGTAGCCGCTATATCCATCAGCAAAACTATAGCACTCCTGGCCAGCTACTTCGTCCAAGATCTGATCTGAAAATGGAAGAGGGTAATGATCCTTCTTTGTTGCCTTATTGAGCTTCCTGTAATCAACACAAATGCGTAGCTTCCCATTCTTTTTTATTGAGATCACAATGGGAGAAACCCATTCTGAATTCTCCACAGCAAATATGAATCCTGCATCAAGCAACTTATCTATTTCTTCTTTTACAGTCTTGGAAAAATTAGGATTCATTCTATATGGCATTTGCTTTATGGGCTTAGCACCATCTACCAGCTCAATAGAATGTTCTACCCAACTTACTTGACGAAGTTCCTTGTAATCAAAAGTGAATATGTGTATGTACCTTCGAAAGAGCTGGAGGTAGGATTCCTTCTCACTCTCCATCACAACATCACCAATCTTTATTTGTTGGAGACGATCATCAATTTCTTCTTCAGATAATTTTATGGGTCATGAGTTGGTGTGACTGGAAGGATATCCATGACTGAAACATCAACCTCACTTTCTTCATCTTCAGTGTCCACTTCACTGGTACTAGAGTAATCAGAGGATGTCCAATCATCAGTTTCATCACTTGAATCCACAGGTTCTACCTTATGATGTCGAGGGATCATGTTTATCTTCACCCTCTCTCTACCACATCCAAGTGTCATGAAGCCTTCATTCCAGTAGTTTCTTGCATGAACTCTCCTTAGCCATGGTCTTCCCAGCAACATTGGGTACGCAACAGTACCATTTTTCATCACCTGAAAGTCTACCACACATACAACACCCATAACAGATATTGCCACATTTGAAACTACACCTTCTGGTTTAGTTTTTCCCTTATTTAATGACCTTAACATAAGTGTTGAAGGGCGATCAATTTTTAAACCCAACATATTCATTACAGACTCGGTCATTACATTAACTGCAGCACCTCCATCAACTAAGACATCATGAATTGAAATACCATTACATAATACCTCAGCTTGTGGAGCATAGGGATCTGCCTCTACCTCCAAAATAGGGACCTCAACCTCCTTCCTTCGTCGAGCATTGAGTCCACTTCGCAGCTCCCGCCTCTTCTCAGAAGACATAGCCAAGAGTTGACCATATGTAATATTTGCAGGCCTTTTGGACAGATCTTCCAAGATGGAGTATGGTCCTTGCCCCTGTGAAATCAGAAAATCCTGCACACCCAACTTTCTTCTCCTATGTTTCTTACTAGTTTCTCCTTTCATCTTCTTAGGATCATTTCCATCTTGATTATCTTTTTCTTTCTTTCTTTTTGTTACAAACACATCTACTTCATTATTTCTGCTCTTATCTACTACATCAAAAGAATTCACAGGTGCTTTTCCTTTATCATTATCTCCTTGTACCAGATGTAGAAGCTCTATCTGGACAATTATACTTATAATGACCCTTTTTATAACAACCATAACATACAACTTCAGAAATATTTCTTTTTGGACCTCTATCTCCTCCCTGAGAACTAAGTTATTTTCCTTGAAGAAGATTAATAGTTAACTGACCCATCTTTTTGAGCAAATATTCATACTCAGTAGATGTAATAGGAGAAATATTTGTGCTCACCGAGAGTGGTTGTGGATTCTGGACCAAAGGTGTTGGTGTAGGCTCTACTTTAGCAACAATTTCTTTGGGCTCCTCTTCCATGCTTTCTTCTTGCCTTCTTGCAATCTCCTTTGCTTGTTCAATGGTAGCTGGGTGGTCATACTTCACTCATTGTCTGATCTCTGGCTTCATCCCAAGAATGAAGTGCTTACATAGGAGATTATCCACGCCATTCATCAACCCATCCGCTAATCCTTCCTTCCAGATCTGGGCATCGAGCTTCCTCCTTAGCTCTAGAACACGAGCATGATAATCCCTTATCTTCTCCTTCTCTCCTTGGGATAGCTTTGTGATATCGATCATGAGATCTGCATATTTCTGTTGTTCACCAAATTCTTCAAGAAAACTTTCAGTTAATAAATCCCATGAGTTTTTCACATTATCACCTAGTGTTTCAAACCACCTAAGTGATGAACCATCCAAAAAGGTAGGAAAAAATTCAGTCCATTGTTCCCTTCTTATAAGGCCATTACAAATACAAGATCGTTTAAACTCTTGAATGAAAGAGGAAGCATCTTCATTAGATTGGGCTGAAAAAACAGGAATCTTCCCCATTTTCAAAAGTAACCACCGTGAAATACCAACCCACAAGTACAATCAACAAGACTTATGTGCACAAATAATTGGAATCACTATACTAAAAAGTGACTTTACACCTTTCTACAGTAAAATAGAAATGACCACGGTAAACTATGGTAAAACTTGACTTACTACGGTAAAAACTGACTTTACTGTGGTAAACACTATTCACAGTAAAAAGTGAAGTTACTGCGGTAAATACTATTCACGGTAAAAAGTGACTTTACTGCGGTAAATACTATTCCCAGCAAAAATGACTTTACCATGGTAACTACTATTCATGGCAAAAATGACTTTACCATGGTAACTACTATGCACAGTAAAAACAAGGTTACCCTCCAATTGATTTTTGACTAAGTGGGAATATCTCTCCAGAAAATCCACCAACGAGGAATGGTCCCGGCAACGGAACCAAAATGTCATCACCAATCCGGCACTATGATAATTCTTCACCGGGAACTCCTCGTGCTATGATTATTTACTAATGCACAGCCTTTAGTTTGGTGGATGTAATCTTGAAACAGAACAACAACATAACACAAGAATACCATCGACTATGATAAGACAGGAATGATGAAAAATCTGAAATATCAAAGTAAATTATAATATTAACATGAAATTGTTACAATCTCACCCATGAGGTACTTCAAGTGTTATTGACTTCACTTGCCTTTCACCAAGACTATGGGAGAAACTTTACAATTACACCTCTTAATGGCTTCTTCAACACACCTTTAAACTGATGGCTTCCTTCGCACACTTCCTACAATATTTCTCACTACTTCCTTCTATGCTAAATGAGGGGGGTGGCCTCTCTATTTATAGAACTTCCAGGCTTATCCATCTTATCTCTAAGATAGGATAAGAAATCCACTCTGACGAATCATATTCCATACCTTAACTCTTATCTGTACATGTAAGCTTATCTTTTAAGATAAGATAAACCTTATCATTTTACATGGGTTCCACATTTTTAGAATTTTTACAAATAAAATACACAAAATATTTATGACCTCACTCCTTGTCCTTATTACCAATATAATATTTCTAATTCCTAATCATGTAGACCCTACTTCTCTAATTACCCAAACTTTGACATTTTAACATTACCAGACCACTTACGACAAATATTTACTTTTTACAACATTCCTATTGTACTTTGACTATTACCGTACTCCACATTATTGGCGGCATCGTACTGACAGCGCCGTTATCTTCTATCAGACGCTACTACTAATTATACTTAACAACATCCTATTCCTAATACATACATTAATGAAATAGAAATTACGGAGGAAAATTTTAGTGTCGACAGTACCTCAACTCAACTTGGAACCCTCAAGATTGGGAAAATCAAGCTTGTATGCTCCTAGGGACATGTAACAACCACGGGCTGGTCAAGGAGATCCTTATACTTGGTCACAACCTAGATGGAACCCTAATAATTATTCCCAAGGAAGAACATATCCAAATCAGAATCAAAAGGCCATCATGGGATCCCCTACATAGAATTCACAAGCTAAGAATGCTTCTTCTCAGTCTAAATCACAAATGCCAGCAAAATCTAGTAGCAAAATTTCCTAGAAATAAACAAACAACTCCTATTTATGGACATGGAACCAGAAAAATCTATTGATTTACATGTTATGGATTGTAAGGATATTCAAACTAGATATGGGAAAATCATTAACATTCCACCCCTTATAATCATTGAAATGACAGAAGAAAATGAAATCCCTAGTACTGTTGTTCCAAAAGAGGATATAGAAAGAAAAGAAAAGGAGCCAGATAAGCAATACTACTGAGACTCCATTTTCAGAGAGATTCAAAGAAGCTATAGAAATCAAGGAGTTTGAATTGGTACAGGAACTAAGTTATAAATTACTAATATTGAAATACCACTGTTACAAGCAATTAAAGAATATTCCTAGAATTGAACAAATTAATCAAAATATTATGCTATGAAAAATCCTGGAAGGAAGAAACAGTATTCCCAAGACTATAAAAGTAGATGGGAAACTTGATGGATTTATTAGCAGGAAAACTCATTCCAAACTTCCCAAATACATGAGATCCTAGAAGTCTCTTATTTCTATCTCTATAGGAGTCAATAAGGATGTACATAATGTTTTGATATATTTGGGAGTTGCTATCAATGTAATGACAGTTGGATACTTGAAAACATTACCATTGGGTATACAACCTACTTATACCATATTACAGATGGCAGCCAGTCTGTAGAAAAACCTAGAAGGAATTATTGAAGACATAATATGTTATGGTAGATTCATGGGAATATCAGTTGACTTCCTTATATTTCAGCCAAAAGGTAAAACATTGGGTTATCCCATTATTTTTGGTACACACCATCATTAGCTACCAGTTCTGCTTTAATAGATTGCAGGTCAGGTGATATGACAATTCGAATGGTAAGAAATCTAAAAAAATTTCTATATCCTACTACAAAATTTTAACTGACAATCATGAACCCTAATTATGGGTTGATTCTTCCTGAAAATAATAAGAAACATTTGTCTTCTTTGGCTATGATCACATTTTAGGATCATGTAAGAGAAGTAGAAGAGATGATTAATCCACCATTGGATGAGAACCTGATTGTCTTTGCCTATTTCGAGAAATAGTGCTAGAATCCATGAACCGAAGCTGGAACCCATAAAATTAGTTACCATATACCCATTAGTTCCAGAACCCTAGAACTTAGTTCCGGAACCTACGGCTATAGTTCCGGAAGATACTACATTTAGTTCTAAAACCATGACAACATCAATTCTCTTTGATTGAAAATGATTTCACTTAGAAGGAATGAGATTTCTCATGGGGAGAGGATGAATCAGTAGCTTTAGTTTCAAGTACATCAGGAAGTGGTGAAGAATTTCATGGAAAGTAGTCAGTGACGAGGAATTTGTCCTGCAAAGAGATAAGTATCATAATTCTCATTACTGTCCTTTTTCTAGTATTTTGTCTCAAGGAAATTTTGGAGATGTTGCTACATACCATATGTTGTTACCACATGCATGTCCATTAAATAATTTAATGAAACCCTTTCCACAAATCATTTCATCACATATTGGAACCAAGCATGTTGAAATTCAACTAGGTAAAACTTTAAACATTAAGAGCTGGTTGAAGGAGGATGAAGAAGCTAAATTGTTTGATGTTCTAAAAAATCATACTAAATATTTTTCTTGGGATTACAAATATATGAAGGGGATTCATCCAAGTATCTGCACTCATCACATCTATACTGAAAACATTAAACCAGTTAGGTAGCCTCAAAGAAGGATTAACCTAGCTTTAAGGGATATAGTCAAACAAGAAATTGAAAAACTATTACAAGTAGGTTTCATCTACCCTATCTCAGATAGCCAGTGGGTATCTCCTCTTGTAATTTTTCCCAAAAATAATGGAAAATGGAGAATATGTGTTGACTATAAGGAACTAAACAAAGCCACAATGAGAGATTATTTTCCCTTACCATTCATAGATCAAGTCCTAGATAACCTTTCAGGTAAACAATACTTTTCTTTCTTGGATGGCTTTAGTGGGTACAATCAGATCAGAGTTACTGCTGAGGATCAGTACAAAACTACATTTACATGTCCATGGGGAACCTTTACCTATAGAGTGTTACCATTTGGTTTATGCAATGCTCCTGCAACTTTCTAGAGAGCTGTACTTGCAATCTTTGTTGATCTAACAAATGATTGTGTTGAAGTATATATGGATGACTTCATTGTACATGGAGATACATTTGAAGATGCTTTGAGAAATCTGGACAGAGTGTTAACAAGATGTGAACAACACAACCTGTCTCTTAGTGATGAAAAATGTTTGATGATGGTGGATGAGGGAATTGTATTAGGACACCATATTTCAAAAAAAGGAATTCAGGTGGATCAAAACAAAATTAGGATCATTTCAGATTTACCTATCCCTCAAACCCCCACAGATATCAAATCATTTCTAGGACATGTTGGGTACTATAGATGCTTTATAAAATATTTCAGTAAAATTGTTGCCCCCATGTTTAATTTACTAACCAAGGACTGTGAATTTCTTTGGGATGAAAAGTGCCAGCATGCTTTTGAAGAAATTAAGAACAAATTAATCAGTACCCCAATATTGAGAGGTCCTAATTGGGAAAAGCCATTTCATATCCAAACAGATGCCTCAAATTATTCCATTGGTGCAGTATTGGGATAGAAAGATGAAGAAGGAAAGATGTATGCCATTTACTATCTTAGCAAGAATCTTACTCCCACTGAAAAGAATTACACCACCACTGAAAAGGAATTTCTTGCTGTAATTTATGCAATCAATAAATTCAGACATTATATTATAGGGTACAAGATATTTGTACACATAGATCATTCAGCAATTAAGTATTTAATGAACAAACCAGTGGTTGGAGGAAGAGTCATTAGATGGTTATTAATTTTGCAAGAATTTGATATTACCATTGTGGACAATCCAGGTAAATCTAATGTGGTAGCTGATTTTTTGTCAAGACTAACCACCACATGGGAGCAAGATCCAGTCAAGGATAAATTTCCAGATGAACAACTGTTTGCAATCTCAACAAGTACACCATGGTTTGCTAATATGGAAAATTATCTTGCAACAAGGAAGTTTCCTCCTTTCACTAAGAAACAAATAAAGAAGTTAATTAAAACTAGTGCACAATTCAAATGGTTAAATGGAATGCTATTTAAGTGTGGTCCTAATTTTGTCTTGCATAGGTGTGTAAGAGAGGATGAAATCTTTGACATCCTCAGAGCATGTCATTATGAACCAAGTGGAGGACACTATTTAGTAAAAATAATAGCTCATAAGATACTTGGCACTGGTTATTATTGGCCATCTTTGTACAAGGATGTGAAAATATATATCAAGAGGTGTGATCCTTGTCAAAGGATGGGACAACCAACTTTCACCAATGAAATGCCTCTTCAGCCTCAAGTTGTGGTTGAACCATTTGAGAGATGGGGATTGGATTTTGTTGGTCCCTTTAATCCTCCTTTCACAAGGGAAGGAATATATTCTTGTATGTACTGACTATGTGACAAAATGGGCAGAAGTGCAGGCATTGACAAATGCCACTGAGGAAGCAGTTGCTGATTTCCTTTGGAACAGAATTATGATCAAGTTTAGAGCACCAAGGAGCATAGTTTCATATCAGGGACCACAATTCATGTCTAATATGATCCAAGATTTCACAAGGTATTACCAAATCAATCATAGGAAGTCATCTCCTTACCATCCACAGTCAAATGGACAAGCTGAAGTAAACAAAGAAACCCAATTTTAGTTTCTGGTGTGATGCGTTCGGCCACCCCCCCTACCGTTGAGATGGTCCTACCTTGCTGAACTATTGGGGAGTCTTGAGTTTCAGCAATTACTCAGATTTCTTACATCTTGTTGGGTCTAATAAATGTATGTTATGTTTTAGAAGGTGTTTTTGTGATCTAAAATTGATTGTGAATGTGTTTGAATTGCACTATTGATTGTTTAGGGTTATATAATTGGGTAATTGTTAACATGATTTCTTCTTATCCGTGTCTATTCTGGTCCAATGGGAGAATGTTAGACCTTTAGAGAAATACTCTGTGAAGCTTACTATTCGTGGACTGTGTATGAGATTTATTGTTATATTGTTTCTAATGGAAAGTAGAAATTCATGCATTTTAATGGGATGGTTTAGAAGGGAATATAGTTTTAGTACCCTCTTTCCTTGAAATGATCATTGTCCTCCTTTATTGGAACTCTTGAATGAATTTTAACTGTATGAATGTGAGAAGGTAAAAATATTTTATTATGTGAAAGAAATGATTATACTTTGGGATCATATTCTAGTAATACTCCTTCTAAAATGTAGTTGAGTTAAGTTCATTGATTGAAACCTCCTGATTTTTTGTTCTTATTGAAAAATAAAATCAGTGATTATTAGTTTTGTATACTTTTCCTTAACAGAAATGAAGTGGAATGAAATTGGGGGGGGGGGGGGTTAGGTTGGCAAATGAAATTATACCCTTTAGATGATTGTTAAACAACCATTTCTCCTTGTAATTATTTCATATGGATCTATTTGGTGAATATAGTATACTGTTAAATTTTAAAGTAGTGTTACTTTAAAGGGACAATTTAAATCGTGGTATACACTGGTTTCAGCCTTGCTGATGATTATTTACTTTGGAAATGGAATTCTTTCTTTCCTTCTTTACTTGAAAGTTAGTGGAAATATCCAAAATGGAATATGGTATAAACACTTTTGTATCTTATAGTAAAGATATGTGTTTTACTTTATTCGGTAAAATTGGAAACAATGATATATTATGTTTTTGTTGTTTGGTAAAGATATTTGATGAAATCAATTATACTTTAACTTATAGGACATGTATTATAGATTATATCCTGTTCCTCTTTGTGTAAAAATATTTTTAGTATTGCTCTTCTTTTTATTGGTATTACTTATGCTTGGGAGTATGAATTACTTGTTGTTCATTAAAGAAGGGTTGTTTTTATTGGAACAATTAGTGGAATGCGCTTTGTTTTAAGGCTTAGTGCTTATCATGTTTAGTTCATTGAACCGACCCATGCTAGCAATTTTTACAGATGGAATTCGTAAGTGATAAGAGAAGGGAAAAAACTTATATGATGCATTGGCTGATCTATGTTGATTCTTGAGAAGAATTCTGATTTGTTCTTAAGTTGTATTGAAAAAGAAAAGTTATTCTCTTTTGAATGTCGGCCGCTGTCATGCAGTATGTTTATAATGCATAAGTTGTAAATGTATAAGCTTTGAAAAGTAAATGAAGATTGAGAATTTACTTGTATGGATTATGTAAAATAACTTGTACTTTTGTAAAAGAAATAGAATTCTATTCTATTGCCGTTCTTTATATTATCTATATGTTTCAATGCGTGTTCTTGTATAAGTAGGAAAAAAGGGGATTAGGGTAATTCCCTAATTGTGATGCAACTTAGTAAGTTGTAGAAATACAATGAATTTATCTAAACAACTCATATCATTAAGATATCTTATGTTGAACTGCAATGAACCTTATAAAAATTATAAGGGTATAATGGGTGAGTAAACCCTTTGAACTTAACTATGAAAAGGAATTTTCTCCCTCTCTTATAAAAAAATAGATAAGAAGGAAGATATGATCTTTATATATTCATAAGAATTTATTTAATAAAGTCTACTAAGTTACAACCTCGTGGTTGTTACCCTTCCTTGAATAGTTAAGTCAGTTTGAATGAAACTTAAGGAGTTGCTGTCCTTTCTTCATGATAGTTGATTGAAAATCCAAAAAAAATGAACATCGAAAGAAATCTTGTGTTAAGGAAATTCTACCAAAGTTAATGGAACCTGAATTGAAAAATAACTTAGGGAGAGTTGGATTAGAGTCTGGGTAGGGTTACAGAAATCTACCTTTAAAAATCCAAATTAATTTAACTTTAATAATCTCCTAAGGATATGTATATCTCGAGAAGGCTGTTCTATAGGATGTTGACACATGCTAACTGTAGAGTTGTACCTTCGAGAAGATTAGGATCTTCTCATGGATACAGTATTGTAGTTGACATGTGGTAACATCCTTCTGCATTGATCGTCTAGATCTACACACTTTTAGACTTGAAATTAGTTTTTCTCTAGGACTGGGTGGTAGCGTAGTTGTGATACAAAGAAGCCCTCTAAGACTCAGGGTACCTTGACACACGAGGTTGACTTAGGTTTGACCCAGTATGCCAATCTATCCTAATCCTTTGTGAGCTCCTTCCTATCCTAACCTACGATGTTAACTAGAACTAGGGATAAACCTTGGGTAAGAGGACTGCCATGAAAGTCAGATAAAGGACATTCTAGATAAGAATAGAGTGGGGTGAAGTACGTATTCTAGATTGACGAGTATGACTTCAAGGAATAAGTAATATGAACAATATGTTAAAATCTATGGCCAAAGTATCGTAAGCTACTGATTGCATTTTCCTATATCACCTAGTTTAAGGATCGTGATGTAGATGAATATTATAACAACTATTCAGTTAGTTTCCTTAGACAGATCACTCAAATACCCAGAACAGGGTAAGATAACCTAGTATACGTAGTATACAAAAAAGTATTCAATGCTTAGAATTAAACATGAATAGATCGGTAGTTTATAGAGTCATGAAATGAATAGATCGATAGGTTAATGAGTCATTACAACTGCATATGGTTATCTGTTATAAGAATGATTGTTCTAAATTACGTATTTAGAACAGGGAACATTACTTTAAAATTTTTTTCCCTTATTTTCTAACAGTCTTAAATGAGAATGTTACAAGGGGAAGGTTTCCACTTTACATGCCTAGATAACAATATTACAAGGGCATATGACAGGGTCAGAGATACAGGTGGCCACATTATAGGCAAAGGTGGTGGCTTTATATGCCCAAATTTCCCAGGGACAAGCATTTACACAGGGTGGAGATGGAGATAGGGGATAGGTGGCCTACCTTGCAGGTGTAGTTAGCAGGTTTACAGGGCTAGTTGGCCACTACACAGGAATAAATTATGACCTTACAGGCCCAGGTCACAACACAGGAGGCACCTCAGGCTCTGGGGTAGGGTCCCATGTTACATAGAGGAAGGAAGGGTTTATAGGTATAGGGGGCCGAGAACATTAGTAACAAGGTACGGTTTCACAGGTTGCTGCGAGACCTATGACACCACCAAAGACAATGTTGATGGCCATATTCAGGGATGCCCCTGAATGAGGCCAGGTATTACTGGGATCATTTGACTACTGTTGGGTTAGATGTCCCTTCCCATGCAGAGTATAGGGTATAACATTCCTCGAGTGAGAGGACCAAATCTTGCACACTTAGTGCAGAGAGTATAGGGGGGATGAACAAGCCCATAGATAGGGTCAGGGAGAGGCTACTATCTCGTGTAGGCTGGACCCAGCTGTAGGCTAGGAAGAGGTGAGGTCTAGACACATAAAGGGTGAAGAGATTGTGGTAGGGCACCAGGCTAGAGGAGAGGAGGAGAAGACATATGAGACTGACCTTGTCATCAGGTGGGGTGAAAATTAGTCACCATATATGTTTTAGGGTATAATTTTTTGTATATTTTTTTATTGATACCGGCCTACGTGTTAGAGTTAGCAAGGATGTAGATGAGAGTTTTTGAGTCTTTTGATTATTATACTTGCCTGTGTGCCGAAGATATTGAGATTTTATATGAGAGGAATGCATATTGATTTTGGTTCTGTACACATATGTATGGGCACACAGAGTCTAATGATTTATATAGAGATGGTGATATTTATGGTATGATGTTGCTCATGTTGTAAAAATTAAATTATTATATGCATATCTGTGAAAAATCGGTGGATTAGGTATGATGGAGTCAGGTTGGTTTAGGCATGTGATGAGGCCATAATATGTCCGATTAATGTATAATATATGATCTCATCTTACTATCCTTTTGATTAAGTTTGATTGCATTATGTGACTTTTAGTTGATCTGATATGAGTTAGGATGTAACTGTCTGTCTTTTGATTGATTGTGATCCTAATGTTAAAAAGCTTTAAAATTCCTGACATAATGTGTGTTTAAATTAAGTTTTGTAATAAAGCAGGTCTAATCAGTCAAGGAAATGAAGTAGGTGGCATTCAGTATGTTTTTGATAGCGTCTGTTCCTACACAGCTTAGTTCTAGAACTTCCAAGCTAGTTCTGGAACTCCATCACAAAGTCATCATTAGTTCTGAAACTTTTGGACTTAGTTTCAGAACCCCATCATTTAGTTCTGGAACTTTTAGACTTAGTTCTGGAACTCCAATATTTAGTTCCGGAATTTTCAAACTTAGTTCCGGAACTCCTAGGGACAGCTCTGGAACTCTCATAGGTTTTGGTTCTTAACAATTTCTTATGGTTCTGGAACTTCTCCAAAGTTCCAGAACCTATAGGAGTTATCGATTTTAAACCACATCCATGAGATTTTACATCTACAACCCCTTCAATCATAAAGGATGAGAAGATTTATGAACGCAAATCCAGGAAGAGTTATCCTACAACGATTTGATCAACCGCTATCTGACTCAACATCTATTCTAGGCATGATTCGTTTTCATTAGAATCATTGAGACAAATGTGATTGTAAAATGTATATAAACGCAGACTTGCAATAGATAGATAATAAAAGATAAAGATATAGAACATAGAAAAGAAATAGATTAAGTACCTAGATCTAGTACGTTTTGTAATATTGAATGTTTTTATCAATAAAATAGCCATTCTAGTTTGAGATAATTCTGAGTTGTTAAATCCTGATTGAAGGAGGAGAAAGGGCCCACTCCCCCAAGGACTAGGATATTCATTTATTTGGTATTTATGTTTCTTCAGCAAATAGATTAGATCTGTTACTTTTGGGATTGCTTTAGTTCTTTCAGTTAAAATTTGTTGTATACTGGTTCCTGCAAGTGTTTAGATAAATCTTTATATTTATTGAATTTATTTTCACGCATTTTAATTTGAGTGTTTTTATTTCCAAAAGCAAGAGTTTTTACTTTCAGAAGCAAGTGTGTTTATTTTCCAACAGCAAGTGTGTTTCCATTCTACATGGGGTGTTTCCTTTCAACAAGCTTTTAGTGTGTTTTACTTTCAGAAAGTTTTCATAGTTTGATTTGAATATGGTTTTACCAAGAAGTCCTTAAGAATTTAAAGAGACCTCCTAGAAAATATAAAAATAGCTACAGTTAACAACTAGAACGGTTAAAGTACTCTAGTTGAATATAGCTTTAGACAGACCCCTGGTTTGATATGACATCAACAAGAAGTTGATTAAATGAAGGGAATGGTGACACCCATCATTTTTTGATGTTGTTTCCGGGGAACACTAGCTAGAATTTTCTAATTAAGTGTTAGCAAGAGAAACAAAATATACATCTAGTAGTTAAAGAATCTTCCCTACTATATCACAAAATATATGAGCAGACCAAGAGACTCAGAGGGTATATTCCTTCCAAAAACATCTTCACAAGAATTCATAACATCCTCTAGTCAAAATAAGGAAATTAATTAAGAATTGGAGGCACCACCATCCCCTGTTAGACAAGAAACATAATTGCCATTTTTGAAATTCTTAGATCAATCACCCTGAGGGGAGTAGAAATTTTAGGAAAAGACTTATTACCCAAGATCCATTGAGGGTAAGTTTTGATTCTCAATTAAGTATTCAACCTCCTACTCTTGATTTTTCACCTTCCCCAAGGCATATAGCTTACCACATTAATTGGGAGGAAAATTCAGAAAATATTTTTGAAATGGCATGAGAAGCTGAGAGAGCACCTGATAGGACCTTTACCTATCCAATCCAATTAGGAGATGATGACACATCAATGAAAAATATCTAACCTACACATTTACCCACATTTAGAGGGATGTCATCTAAAGATCCTAACCAATTTCTATTTGAATTCAAGGTACTATGTAAGACCTATGATTAGAAAAACAGATAATAACAAACTTAAGCTGTTTCCATCCACTTTGAAGGATGTAGCAATGAGGTGGTTCATGGGATTAACATCCAACTCTATTAGCACTTGGGCACAAATGGGACTGACTTCTTAGATAAATACTAGGATTATTGCAGAGGGAGAAATAGGAAGGAATAATTCTTCAAAATCAAGTAGGAAGAGGACAAAAATATATAAGACTATTTAGACAGATTCCTCTTTGTTAGCAAAAGATGTGGATTTTGTGCTTACAGAGGAATTAAGTAAAACCATTTTTTCTCAAAGGTTTGGATGAAAAATCTAGAGAAGCCCTTAACTTGATAGGAGGGGGATACATTGATTAGATAAGAATGAATGGGATTAAAAATATTTGTAGAAGCTACTCCAGACCAAGAGGTGGACCTAGAAAAGGAAAATCAGTGAAAATTCATGAATCTAGATATGAAACAAACTAATAGATGAGTTAGCAAACTTTAAAAACAAACATTTTAGTGAAATTAACCTCTACTATGGATGGTGTTTCACCTGATTCTTAGAAATTTCTTTGAAATATTGATGAAATAGATAGGGTAACAGGCGTAGGAGGAATACCTGTTGAAATGCTGGTTGATGGGTTGTTTGCACGTATGACTTTTGAATCCAAAGATGATTGTGAGAGGTTCCTTTTGGCTAGGAGGAAATACCTGTAATAGAAAGAAAGACCACCAAAAAGAGTTAAACAATATGAACAGTGAACTTCCTAGCATGTGCTAGATCTGGGAAGTGTGATACTTCCTAGACGACTGTCAATCCACTGTTTAAATTTTTGTAATGCGAGTAGTAAAATAAATCCTATTGTAATTTGAAATGATTTAGGTATCTCACTTGAAACACAATAAGAAAGATCTAATCTAACAGGCTAGGTTAAAATAAGATCCGAAGGTCAAACAACTGGTTCTGGGTCTCTGCAGGTCTGACAGAGGTCTCAGGTAGATCACAAGTGAATAAGGGTGATGTGGAATTAGGTGGATAGGTCACTATTCTGGGTTGTATGAGCACATACAAAGACTGATAATAGTTAAGGGTGACTGACGGTGGTTGGGTGTAACCGGTGCCAGTTACTGTGGAAAACTAGGAATACTATAGAATGATTTTTGGGTCTCCTTTGTGATTGCACAAAGGACTTTGGTTGGTTGGAATGAGGTACTATGTGGTTTGGGTGGGATTTGACAAGGTTTTAATGGGTATATGGAGGGGTAAGTATTAATGGAGGTCTGTGGGTGGACAAGAGAACAAAAGGGTGGCTAATATAATGAAAAAATGAAATGAACTAGAGGAATACAACATTCCACTTACTTGGATTCTAGTCCTGGGAGCTTGTGAGTGAGGGATGAAGATGCTGGTAGGAGATTGAAGACAGCTGAGGATCACCAAATGTTGGAAAGCTCTTGTATGGGCTACATGTGCATTCTCTTTTACTTGGTTCGATCAAATCTATGCTGGGGTGAATGCTGGATGATTGGAATTGCTAGATGCATGTGCCAGAGGAAATGCTTGATCTCCTTCATGTTGCATGTGTGTTCTCGACCTCCAAAATAAGGTTGTTTTGAAATTGGTGGTTCTCAGAAGATGTGATATCTCTCAGGAATGTTCCCAATGTTTAACCCACGGATTAACCTCCAAAATAAGGTTGATTTTTAGGGTTTGGATTAAAAGGTTACTAAGAATAGTTCTTAGGGTGGTTGGCTTGATGAGGTGTCTAGGTGAGATGTATGTGGACATAACCTAATTAAGATATTTAAATAATAAATATGGGGTAAGTGCACCAAGATGGGGGTTAGGGGTAGTCTTCCACGGACTTTAACCATCTGGTAAAAATATGTCAAGGTGGGATTTCCTAATTTTAAAGGTTTACTAAACTAGGTAGATCCCCTTGATGTTTTTCTGGGATCTCAGAATGTGTCATATAACCCACGGATTATACTGGAATTTAATTTCAATATTTTTTGTAAGCATGGTAGGCAAGAATGTGGTTAGAGAGAACTGTAGGCATTGATTTTTAGGGTTTGGAAAAATAAGTCTTAGTTAGTTATGGCAACTTACTAAGAATAGGTCTTAGGGTGAGTTGGCTTAAAAAAAAATGAGGTGTCTAGGTGAGATGTATGTGGACATTATCCCTAATTAAGATATTTAAATAATAAATATGGTGAGGATAATGAATTAATTTGATTAATATTAGTGGAGTGAAGGGGGCCATGGCTAGGTTAATGTGATGAAGGTGTTTATTTGTTGAGGGACCAAAGGGGAGTGTGACCTAATTTTAGTGTCTACATTTTGCCCCCTTTTATTGCATAGCTTGTATTTGTAAGCGATGCTAACAAAAATAATATGTGGTTGCCTCATGTGTGGGTGAAGGTGGATCCCCCTCAAACTAGGAACAGATGAGGCAGAAGGTAGAATCGGTGAGTGGGTTGATAAAAGGTAAATGTGAGAAACGGGAAGGTGGGGAATGGATGAACAAGGGTTAAAGGTATACTCAGGTAATCTTGGTTATGGGTCAGCATCAAAGGTAGTAACAATCAAACACACGCACACATATATACTACAACACGCTACTTGGTTGAAGAGCAATCAAACTCTACATCGTCTAAGGTCGAGAGGTTTATCCAAACAAGGTTGAAGTGATTACGGTATCCAAGGTATAGGATATGGTCAAGAAACACAATGTAGGTTAGGTACAAGAATGTTTAGGTATGTTTTGGTACACCAAAGGCAGGGTCAGGATAAATGGTCATGGAAATAGGCTAGGTAATGTCATTAGGGCAACAATATAGGTAATAGTGCTGTAAGGTATAGCAAACACATGAGGTCAAAGGTCACTAGCGATGGTCCAGGGCCAAAAATCTAGGTCATGACATGGGTAAGGCCGAGGGATGGGTAAAATAAGGAGTCCCCAAAGGAGGAAAAAGGTAGGTAGTAAATGATGAGGTCAAGAGGGTGAGGTAAATAGTCATGGTAAAGGATAGGTGAGGTAAATGGTTAGGGTAAATGGTAAATGGTCAGGGAAAAGGAGGGATAAATGGGGTAATAGGGTAAAATGTTGTGTTTTGTTCAAGATAAGGTGACTGATGCCAGTAAACGGTAGCTGACACTAGTATAGGGAAACTATCCATGGTAAGGTAGGGCATGAGACTGATGCCAGTGAAGGTAAACTGGCATCGGTTAGGTCAATTTTGTTATAAAAACAAAAAATATGTGTTTTTTGTTATTCATTTCTCATATTGTGATTTGAGAAAATGAAAAGAGAGAGACAGAGAGAAAAGAGAGAGAAGTGTCCAAACAAAATGGAGCATTAGGTTGGTAGTGTGAATGGTGGGTGATTGGTTGGTGAGAGGTGGGTCCATAGGATTGGTGCATGTGATTCGATTGGTTAGAGATGCGGGTGGAGATTTAGTGATGGTAGAGGCCGGAGAGGGATCAGGTGGGCCATTGGTGTAGTAGCTAGATGTGCCACTGAGACGACGGTAGCACGATGAGGTAAGTGTCCAACTTTAGTTATATTTGGGTAGATAGATTAGATGATTGGTAAAGTGTTGTTGTAGTTGTTTTGGGTGGGGGAAAAAAATTAGATTTGGGAATGGGGGGAAAAGTGGGTAAAATAGGAATGGGGAGGGCAATAAATGGGAGAGGAGGGGATGGGACGAGGTGTAAGGGAGGTTTATTTAATTTTAGGTTGGTAAACGAGGCAAGGGGGGAAGTTTTTTGAGAAAGGGGGGTTTTGGGGATCACGGGTTTTTACCGCGACAGTGACCAGTGTTAGTCAAGTTTGGCCGGTGTCGGTAATAGGTAACTGGTATCATTCACAAAATAGGTTACCGATGCCGGTTAAGGGGTGACAGGGATCAGTGAAAGGAAACTGGCACCAGTTGGGTTTTAGGGGATAAGGGGCCAAAAGTGCCACATGTTGGGTGATTAAGATGGGTAGGGGTAAAATAAGATGTTGGGAAATGATAGGGGGCAAGTATGGGTGTGATAAATGTAGATTAATGTATTGTTTGTATTGGATGTAGGGGAGAGATCAGCTACACATGTGAGACAGGGTTCCACCCTTGCTTGTGATAGTGCATGGCGCAACGACCCCTGAGGAGCTGCAGTATGTGGAGGTGGTGGGCCTGAGTGGAGTCTGGTGATATTGACATGTAGTTCGGAAACCTAGTTTGATGGTCACTCTCATTGATAGATGGGATTCCATGGCCAACACATTCCACCTGCCGATGGGTGAGATCATTGTCACCATGGAGGATGTGTTCAAGATTCTATGACTACCCATATTGGGTACGCAGGTCTACTCTATCTCCTTCGAGGCCTTAGAGGAGCTGATGTTGATGGTGTTTGGTGAGGGAATGGCCGAGCTGACATTCCATAGTACCAGCATTTGATATGGAGAGATGTACCTATCCCATCCAGAGGAGACGAGGCTAGTGGTTCTTTTAATGGAAGCAGTGTGTTGCTTTGCACTACCAGATGTAGAGGGTGGACATTTTCCCCGATCGTTGATGGGGGTACTCCACAACATGATGATAGATGAGACCCACTTTGCCTAGGTGCTAGCATTCTTGGTGTATCTGCATAGAGAGTTATAGGCCTATGGGCTACTGCGCAGGTTCAACCTATGTTGTACCTTCTTACTACACTATTGGGCTTATGAGCACATAGCTTGTGTGTGGCTAGTAGGGATGCCTCAAGAAGATGCATTCCCATCAAGATTTTTGTGAGTGGGGTACATGCGATGGGTGCCTACTATTGGGAAGTGGAGATCTGATAGGCCTATACATGATGTGGCCTATTTTTGGAAGTTATTGGATGGGTTTTTTGGAGTGGACATTATATAGAGGTTGTTTGTGGGATTCCCCTCATATAGGCATATGCATGAGGAGCTAGCTGAGCTCTAGCTTTTGAGATGGATATAGGGTCATCGTGTCGGGGAGAATGAGATGATCCTGGTGGACAGAGTCCAGTGGCAGTTCAGGATATTACAAGACGTACCTTTTTCCTTCCTGCAGTACTAGAGAGATCACGTGGAGAGGCCCTTACCTCTACCACAGCCGATAGTGCCCACAGGGCAGGAGGAGCAGGAAGTGGACCAGTGGATAGATGATGTTGGGGTCATAGATAGGTACAGACAGTGGTGGGTGACTCACCTACATGCCATACCACCCAGAAAGGGGTAGACGGATCTACCCACCATCACAGTGCAGAGAGATGCCCTACAAGGGTAGGTGGCTACTCTGATAACCCAGTTAGGTATAGGGCAAACATTGCTGGAGAACACATAGGTAGAGGTAACAAAGCTACATTTATAGGTGGCCAGTTTACAGGCCTAGATGGCTGGTGGAGGGGATGAAGTCAGAGAGGAGGGTGATGGTTAGGTGGTGGCCTTACAGGCATAAGTGGTAGGTTTGCAGGGCCATTTGGCCACAACCCAGGCATAGACTAGGGTCTTACAAGCTTAGATATAGGCACAGGGGCAGGAGGCACCACAATAGGCACCGGGACTGGTCCAAGTTCATAGGTAGGAGTAGGACAGGGTCCCTTAAGATAGGTACAAGGGCCGAGACCTATGGGACCACCACAGACCGTGCCTATATCTAGGTTACGGGATGCCCTAGGTGAGGCTAGATACTTTTAGGACCAACTGATGGCAGTCGGGGATAAACTTTCTATCCTATGGAGAGTACTAGGAACAATAGGCGTCGAGTGAGAGGACTATATCCCACACTCATAGTGTGGAGAGCACAGGGGGCTAGCAAGATTGATACCAGATCAGGGAGAGGCCACCAACACATAGAAACCAGCTCCAGTTGAGGTTCTAGCAGGGACCCAGTCATCACCTATGATGGGTGGGGAGATGCTAGCAGGTTGCTAGACAGAGGCGGAGGAGGTAGAGGGTACATGTGATACAGAAATGGAGGACATCCTCCGGGATGCCTGATACGTAGCTTTTGATATTTGATGTATGATAGTCATTTTTGTGATATATACTGGCCTACATGCTGAGAGATAGTTGTATTTCTGATCACATACTGGCCTACGTACCGAAGATAGCAAGGATGTATGAGATATTTTGTATATTGTGAGCATAAACCGGCCTGCGTGCCAAAGAGATTTTGTATTGGTTCATTATTTTATTGGATATGAGACCGGCCTACATGCTGATGAAATTTTGTATTGAGTATCGGCCTACATGCCGATAATTGTGAGATGATGGACATGATGGGACATCCATGTATGTTGTATTGAGATACACATTTATTTATATGATGGGATACATGAGATTCTTGATTTGTTGATGTTTTGATGAGACTTTCAAATTATTGGTGTGTTGATGAGATTTTTGATTTGTTGTTTTGATATGGATGGAAATTAGGTGAGTTAGGCAATATGGAGTCAGGTTGGTTTAGGCATGGATTGAGTCAGGTTGAATTTAGGCATGGATCGAGTCAGGTCTTAGGCATGGTTTGAGTCAGGTCTAAGGCATGGTTGAGTCAGGTTTTAGTCATGGCGGAGTTAGGTTTGTTTAGGCATGGATTGAGTTAGGTCATAGGCATGGATGGAGTCAAGTTATGTTTTAGGCATGATTGAGTTAGGTCATAGGCATGATTGAGTCAGGTTTTAGGCATGTATTGAGTTAGGTTTGTTTAGGCATGGTTGAGTTAAGTTTGTTTAGGCATGGTTTTGTTCAAAGTAGGTGAAGTTGTGATTTATTATTTTGGGCAATGAATGATAATATGGGTCATATGTGAGATGTGGTATAATACATGCATGATGATGGTAGAAAAATGGTAGTCATAATAAATGTATGTGGTGATAATGATTAAAATATGAAGTAACTTTGTTATGTATGTGGTTTAATTTTAAATTGTTGATATAAAGAAGAAACTAGGTTGGGTATGATGTAATGTGAGGAAGATGAAAGATGAATTGTTTAGGGTAGAGAGTGGTTGAGATAACCTCCAAGGGCCCCATGCCCTCGGAGTGCTACCTACATAGTCCTGGTGAAAAAGGACCTCCGGTTGATGTAATTATCCCATGAGCTAGGGAAGAATAGGATGAGGTACGAAAATGAGCTAGTAGGTTTTAGGTATGTTGTGGGTTTAGATCTATTAGGTGTGGGTGGGTTATAGGCAAATTGATATAGGTGATGTCGATTGTGGCAAAAGAAGAAAAATACCCAAAAGGTAAGTGTTGACGAACAAATCCTGTATAAGGTAATCAAAATGTAAACAAAGATGGTCAAAAGATAAGAGGGGGTAATAAAGCCACCTGATTGGTTAGGATCATATCAAGTAGATCATACCTTGGAGGAGGTGATGAACGTAAAACCCTAAAGACATTGCATGATTGATTGTTCTAAGGTGAAAAGTAATCACATGTTCACCAAATGTCTTGGTTTCCAAGAGGTCCCTTGAGGCAGTAAAAAATGGGAGTGGGGATGGTGAGAAGGGTGAAAGGTGGTTAATTTTTTATGTGGAATGAGGTAGCATGCTCTTTGGGTAAGAGATCCAAGTTCACAATGGGTAAGTCCATGACTAAATTTTTTTCTGTGTTGACTTGTATTTGAGATAGACTGATCGATGTAGGAAGTCTATATGGGATGAAGAAAATTTAACTCATTTAGGATTTCCTCAACCACCTACCAAATAGGCCCACATTGAACTCATCAAGGACATCAGATCTTCTCCACCTTCTTCACCCGCTCCATCTTCATCACCTCCTTCGCTGATGGTGTTGATGGATCCTGAATCTATCCCTCCTAAATTTTTTTTGGAAGTGTTTTACATAGCTGTCCTTTGAGGGAGCATTCTATTTACATCAATTTTCGAGAGGAGATGTCCTTTTAAGGGACTCATCTTTTTAGTATAAGTTTGAATCAAGGAGTTATATCCCATGGGAGGGATTTGAAGTCATGGACAAGATCAACGTGGAGAATAGGATTCTTGTTCAAAAGGTAAGGTGAAATGAACATTAGATCTCATCTAAAGGTACACGAAAAGTATCCATGAGAATCATGCTATGTGCAACACCTTGGTACACATATTCAAGAGAAGATAACAAGTGACAGGTACTCACATGATTCTTGTTTAATCATTGGTAAGGTGTATGAAGTGGAGAGCACTCAAGGGATGAGCATGGAAAGAGACAAAAGGTGAGGTTGAACTAAAAGTCAACAATAAAATGGTTGAAGATGTAAGGCGTTAAGGGGCTTGGGTTTGGGTTTACCATCGAGTGAAGATAAACGATAAGAGCTTGATCCATAAGCATGAGTCACGATGTATGGTCCAAGATAATTAGGAACAAATTTTCCCCATTTAATTTTTTCTTCTTTGGTTACGTGTTGATTTTCTTTCAATACAAGGTCACCAACTTGGAAGGTTCGTTTATGGACATGCTTGTCATAGGCACGTTTGATACATTTTTTGTAAACTTGAAGGTGGTTAAGAGCGTTAAGATGATGTTCATATAATAACTCTAGTTGTGCTAAATGGTCTTAATAAAATTCATCATCATTGAGCATGTCATGGAGAGAAATGCGGAGTGAGGGAATTTGGACTTTCAGAGGTAGAACCACCTCAGTACCATAGACCAAAGAAAATGGTGTGGTGGGAGTGGAAGTGTGAATACTAGTACGGTATGCCCACAGGGAAAAAGGAATGTGCGTATGCCAATCCTTCCCAGTATCATTAACCACTTTCATAAGAATTTTGTTTAGGGTTTTGTTAGTGGATTCGGATTGGCCATTAGTTTGTGGGTAATAAGGTGATGAGAAACTGAGTTGAATGCTGAAGGCATCGTAAAGTTTTTGTAATGTTTTGTTTTCGAATTGTTTTCCATTGTCATTGATGAGGTAATGAGGAACACCAAAGTGATAAATGATGTGATCATTGATGAACTCACATATTTTCTCAGCCTTTTTGGAGATGCGTGGTATGGCTTCCATCCATTTTGTGTAGTATTTAGTAGCAGTGATGATCCATTGATGGCGCTAGGAAGAATGGAGATTTATTTCTCCGACAAGATCCAAACCTCATTGAAAGAATGGCCAAAGGTCACGGGTGACCTGTAAGGCATGAATGGGTGTATAATGAAGATTGGCATGTTGTTGGAATTTTACACAACATTTGACGTAGTCACAACAATCATAGTTAAGGGTTGGTTAGTAATATCCTAGGTGAAGAATACGTTTAGCAACAACAAGGCCACTGAAGTGACCTCCACATATGCCATCATGAACCTCCTTAATGGTATAAGGAATTTCAAAAATTGTGAGGCATCATAAGAGAATACCATCAAAGCCATGCTTATAGAGGAGGTCCCCCATGATGACGTAATGAGAGACCTTTTTAAGGAAGACACGTTATCTGTTACGGGTGATATCAGGAGGTAAGATAGAGAGAGAAAGATAGTTGGAGTATTGTTTGTATGAAAGGTCAATTAGGTATGGGGTAGCGGCTCTGAAAGAGTAAACTTCACACGGTAAATAAGAAGGTGATTGGAGTCATTGTATGGTGACAAATATTGTAGAATCAGCGGGAAAAGCAGGTATTTGGGAAGCCAAGAAGGCCATGGTATCTACAAATTTGTTGGTTGAACGTGGGACAGTTTGAAGCGTGTAACGGTTAAAGGTGGTCAAAAATGGTTTTGAGGATGGAAAGTTGTTTGGAGCAGTGTTTATATTTGACTAAGGTATCATCCATGTAATATTCCAATATGCGATGCATGATGTCATGGTAGATGTAAGTCATAGCTTGTTGATATGTGGCACCAACATTTTCAAGGCTAACAGGCATGACGCGATAGCAGAAGGTCCCCCAAGGGGTGATGAATGGGGTCTTGTGTTGATCTTCTGGGGCAAGAAATATTTGGTTATAACCTAATAAGCCATCCATGAGTGATAACATCTTGTGACCAGCGGTAAGGTCAACCAGTTGATCAATACTAGGTAAGGGAAAGTCATCTTTCGGGCATGCTAGGTTGAGGTCATAGAAGTCTGTGTAAATGTGGAGTCCCCCTGTCGCCTTAGTGAAAGGGATAATGTTAGAAATATAGTGAGGATAATCAATGGGTAATATGAAGGAAATAAAAAGAAGACGCTGAAGCTCTTCTTTGACAAAAAGGGCAATGTGAGGGTGTATTTTCCTCAACTTTTGTTTGATGGGTTTGGCATCGGGAACAATGATGATATTGTGGACCACTATGGTGGGGTTAATACTGGGCATGTCTACATAAGACCAAGTGAAAGCGTGGTTATGATCTTTGAGAAAAGTAATGGATTCTTGTTCAACAACATCTAAAGATTGACCGATCTTTAGGATGTGTGGGTCGTCATGAGTATGAATGTTGATTTCGATAGTCGATTCATTCAACATGGTTTGCATCTTATAGGGTAATGACTAATCAGGGGATCAATTTTAGTGTCAAATGTTCCCTAAAATTCCCTAAACCATGCCTGTGTAGTAGAGCCTTCAGAGAGCTTTCTGATGACTATAAGAACGTGAAAATTTGACACTTGGAGCTCAAGATATGTCTAGCCAAAGTTTGGTCAACCAGAAGGTCAACATTGGTCAACAGGTCCATTATGACGTGGACGCGTGCACAAATGGCAAATGGCTCAGTCAGCATCGGGCAAGTGGTAAAAGAAGAAAAGGGAAAAATGAAGTTTGTTTGAGTTGTTTGCAACCTCTGGTCTTCAACACACGTAAAAGCAGGCCAGAACAAGAGGCTCAACTTTTGTTATGGAGGGGAGCTCAGCCACCGTGAGGATGATTATATCATCACTGACGTGGTGGGTCCTCAAGCCGCCATGTGTTTGATTTGACTATCAAGGATCGACAGGTGGTCTTAGTTGTCATAGTTCATTTTGAATATCACATTATATTACTTGGGTTGAATTCCATTTTATTACCTTTGTAATTCTTTGATATTAACTTCCATGTTAATTACCAAGCCACGTTATTTGCTATGTTCGGGCTTATTATTATCCAGATTTGAGAGCTCAAGGTTATACTTGGGATTACCTTATCAACAGCCAAGGATATATCATATCCTATTAACTCAGTGTATGTATATATCCAAACATACCAATATCTCCTTTGGCGCAAGATATTATCTCCCACACATTTCATGTATTTGCCAGGCCTTAAATGATAAGTGCCACGCATTTTTATTCAAACCTTATCCCTCCAAATACACCGCTTACTTATCCAATATGTTATGGCAAGTCACCAATATAAATGGCATCGTATTCTTTTGGCACAAAAAACAAGTGGAATAGATGTGGCCCAAGCCACAAGGATAATGGGTGGTTTAGCCCAAAATAAACCTTCTTTCCACCTTTCACGTCAAAGATATGGGATTTTCCCACTTATGAAATAAGTGAAGCACCAGCAAAGGGATAGGAGATGAGCCTTGAACCCATGACCTTTGCTGCCCAAGACATATCCACCAACCAACTCACCTAGAGGCTTGGGCGGATTATAAAATGGGTCACTTCAACTTATACAAGAGGGTGGCAGGTTTGTGCAAAGCAGCATAAGGAGGCAGTTTTTAGAAAATGCCATTTTTGAAGGCCCTACTCTCAGAATGGGAACTCAGAGTAAAAAGGTGAAATATAGGAAATTATGAGAAAATTCCAAAAATATAAGATTTGATGTTTTTTGTTGAGTTTTAGCCTTTTTTTGGAAGCTTTGAATGCAGTTTTTAACAGGGATCTACAAGACAGCTAGTTGGAAAACATGATTTTCAATGCACTTCTAGTCTGAAATGTGACTTGGTGTAAACATGAAAAGTGTTCAGAATTCAGAGATGATATCAGATATATGATTTTGTTTCATAGAATATTTTTAAATCTCCATTTGTAGGTGTTTTTATAACACAGTTGCAGGGAGATCACATTGTGAAAACACTGTAGGAGCCACAGATCGTTCTTGGGACAGTTTTTGCTATTTTTTAGAATTATTGGGACATTGATCAGCTAATTTGTAGGTTTTTATTCATTATTGGTTGTTTGTAAGAGTTATTGTACTTACATTTCAATATTAGTAATGGATCGGTTTAATTTGAACCCAGGGATGTAGGAATTTCCGAACCATGTAAACAATCTTGTTTGTTATTTGAGTGTTTTCAGTTCTGATTATTTATTTGTTACCCAAGTTTTACGAACTTCTATGGATGCATAATAATTAGAATTTAATTAATTTTTGGAGCTTAGAATACTTAAAATTGATTAAGAAAATCACGATCTTTGGAAACTTTTAAAAGTGAAAACAATAAAACACACGTTTTTAGATCAAGTTTGGTATCAGAGCAGATGGATTGTAGGATTAGCTTCTAATTGTGTTTGGAAATTTGGCTTCAGTTTCAATATTGATTTTATTCTTCAGTGTATAGACATTTTAGGGCTTGTTAATCTTTGTTTACAGTGTGCAGTTTTGGAAGTACAGGTTGTGTTTGCAGGAACCAGGAATCATGGGCAAGTCATCCAAACAGGAGCAACTGGATGAGCTTGAAGCCATAAACCACCAACTCCAAGAAGAAAACTCTTTCTTGAGAGATAATTTTTATTCCTTGGAAGAGGACATAGCACCGTTAAAATCTGAGCCACAATCCTCTATAACAAAGAAAGAGGAGTATGTTAACAAGATGCTTGAAGAGAGCAAGAAGTTGATGGGCTTTGTTAAAGAGTTGCACGAAGAAATACGAACCAAGGATGCCCTCTTGGAAAAGCTGCAATAAGGCGAACACAAGAAGGAAATTCCTTCCAAAGTAGATGTAGGTACTATGACAGAAGAATGCATTGTAAGTTGTTCACATTTTAATTCTTCCTCTCATTCAGTTCAGATATTCCTTTGGGTCAGTTTGAAAAAACACACTAAGGGAATTGGGTCTAAGCTAATGGTTAATATGGGATTTAATAGAAAGGGCCTTGGTAAAAATGGAAAAGGTGATGCTAACCCAATATAGGTAGAGGATCAACCTCAGTTTACAGGTTTGGGTTATTCTAGTGGGAAAATGGAAATTGGAGAAAATTCCAAAGTAGCTGAAGGAAGACACGCTTCCAACAGCCAAGGATCTATGCCACTAGATTTGTAGGATTCCACCATCAGGAGGAACAATGAAAGGTGTAAGAAAACATGTAAAAGAGGTAATCAGATTCCACCTCCTCCCACTTACACTAAAAATAGCACTAAGGGAAAATCAAATCTTAAAACTTCTAATACACTCTTTCAGTTGGAACAATATAGCTTTGGTAGGTAGAAATATGCTTTCCCTTGCACATTTTGTGAAGGTACTAAGCATTCTATTGCATATTGCTGGAAGAGGAAAAATTTGATTAAGAAGTTAATGCCTTTTGTGAAATATAAGGTAGGTGCTAAGACCAATCTCACCAAGGAAAGGGCAAGAAATGGAAGAATGTTAGCCTCTCCTAAACAGGGGAATCATTCTCGTAGACAGAGTTTGAGAATGGTAAAATGGGTAAGACCCTAAAAATAGGGAAGTTAAATTTTTTTCCCATTGTAATAGGAAGGGTCATGAGGTTAAGGTTTGTTGGCTTGTTCTAAACAACAAAATTGGAAAGTTGTTAAAAAGAACAATATTGTAAAACCGACAGTCATAACCTAACTAAAAATCATTTTGGTATGGAGAAGGTAAAACAACCAAAATGGAAAAACCCAAGTGATTGGTTTGGAAAAAACACTCCCAAATTTATATTGGCACTACAACACATTGTTGATAGTAGGCAAGAAAAAAAATTTCAGAGCTATATTTTAGGGATTCCTGTTGATTGATAAGTATTTGTTCCTAAGTTTGATATTTAAGAAGCTTTGAAAATGAATGGAAACAACTAAAGAGAGATTGAGTGATAGGTTCATCATACTCATGTTTTGTTTTCTCAATTTGTTAGTAGTTCCATTGTTGAAAACAGTATGCAGGATAGGCAATCAGTAGGCATGTCTAAATTTGAAACTTTAGTTATAATCAACAGTATTCACAAAGTGTCAGTTGAACACTAGATTCCATTAGATGGGTGTTAGTATCTGAGTTAGTATTTGTGATGGTGAACAATGTTTTGGCGCTTCACGTGGGTTCAGTTATGACTAGAGATATTTTGGGACGTTGATAGTCTATTAGATTCTGATAGTGAATACTTTTAGTTGTTATAGTTTCAGATGGGCAGAAAATGGGGCACTGAGCCTGATTAGCAGTTTAGATGTCTTGTATACTGATCTGTGTTATGGAATTGTAATTTTTGGTAATTCGGGGGCCGTATCAGACAAAGTGACAGGTGACAATAGCTCTCTGTGGAAAAATTTTTAAAAGTGAAAACATAAACACACGTTTTTAGATCACGTGGTATCAGAGCAGAAGATGGCAATTGTAGGGATTAGCTTCTAATTGTGTTTGGAAATTTGGCTTCAGTTTCAATATTGATTTTATTCTTCAGTGTATAGACATTTTAGGGCTTGTTAATCTTTGTTTACAGTGTGCAGTTTTGGAAGTACAGGTTGTGTTTGCAGGAACCAGGAATCATGGGCAAGTCATCCAAACAGGAGCAACTGGATGAGCTTGAAGCCATAAACCACCAACTCCAAGAAGAAAACTCTTTCTTGAGAGATAATTTTTATTCCTTGGAAGAGGACATAGCACCGTTAAAATCTGAGCCACAATCCTCTATAACAAAGAAAGAGGAGTATGTTAACAAGATGCTTGAAGAGAGCAAGAAGTTGATGGGCTTTGTTAAAGAGTTGCACGAAGAAATACGAACCAAGGATGCCCTCTTGGAAAAGCTGCAATAAGGCGAACACAAGAAGGAAATTCCTTCCAAAGTAGATGTAGGTACTATGACAGAAGAATGCATTGTAAGTTGTTCACATTTTAATTCTTCCTCTCATTCAGTTTCAGATATTCCTTTGGGTCAGTTTGAAAAACACACTAAGGGAATTGGGTCTAAGCTAATGGTTAATATGGGATTTAATAGAAAGGGCCTTGGTAAAAATGGAAAAGGTGATGCTAACCCAATATAGGTAGAGGATCAACCTCAGTTTACAGGTTTGGGTTATTCTAGTGGGAAAATGGAAATTGGAGAAAATTCCAAAGTAGCTGAAGGAAGACACGCTTCCAACAGCCAAGGATCTATGCCACTAGATTTGTAGGATTCCACCATCAGGAGGAACAATGAAAGGTGTAAGAAAACATGTAAAAGAGGTAATCAGATTCCACCTCCTCCCACTTACACTAAAAATAGCACTAAGGGAAAATCAAATCTTAAAACTTCTAATACACTCTTTCAGTTGGAACAATATAGCTTTGGTAGGTAGAAATATGCTTTCCCTTGCACATTTTGTGAAGGTACTAATCATTCTATTGCATATTGCTGGAAGAGGAAAAATTTGATTAAGAAGTTAATGCCTTTTGTGAAATATAAGGTAGGTGCTAAAGACCAATCTCACCAAGGAAAGGCAAGAAATGGAAAGAATGTTACCTCTCCTAAACAGGGGAATCATTCTCGTAGACAGAGTTTTGAGAATGGTAAAATGGGTAAGACTCCTAAAAATAGGGAAGTTAAATTTTTTTCCCATTGTAATAGGAATGGTCATGATGTTAAGGTTTGTTGGCTTGTTTCTAAACAACAAAATTGGAAAGTTGTTAAAAAGAACAATATTGTAAAACCGACAGTCATAACCTAACTAAAAATCATTTTGGTATGGAGAAGGTAAAACAACCAAAATGGAAAAACCCAAGTGATTGGTTTGGAAAAACACTCCTCAAATTTATATTTGCACTACAACACATTGTTGATAGTAGGCAAGAAAAAAAATTTCAGAGCTATATTTTAGGGATTCCTGTTGATTGATAAGTATTTGTTCCTAAGTTGATATTTAAGCTTTGAAAATGAATGGAAACAACTAAAGAGAAGATTTGAGTGATAGGTTCATCATACTCATGTTTTGTTTTCTCATATTGGTTAGTAGTTCCATTGTTGAAAACAGTATGCAGGGATAGGCATCAGTAGCATGTCTAAATTTGAAACTTGTAGTTATAATCAACATATTCACAAAGTGTCAGTTGAACACTAGATTCCATTATAGATGGGTGTTATTATCTGAGTTATTATTTGTGATGGTGATACAATGTTTTGGCAGCTTCACGTGGGTTCAGTTAATGACTATAGATATTTTTGGACGTTGATAGTCTATTATATTCTGATAGTGAATACTTTTAGTTGTTATAGTTTCAGATGGGCAGTGGGCACTAGCCTAATTATGGGCAGTTTAGATGTCTTGTATACTGATCTGTGTTATGGAATTGTAATTTTTGGTAATCGGCCGTATCACAAAGTGACAGTTGAACAATAGCTCTCTGTAATAGAATGGGTGTTATTATCTAGTCATTTATTTGTGATGGCATTATAGTGGGGTATGATAGTTCACAGTTGTGCGTAGAGTTGATAGGGTTGTAGCGTTTCAGTTGAACACTAGCTTAATTAGGTGTTATTATATGATCGGTTATGTAATTAGCTAATCAACTATTTGTATTTTTAGTAACCTATAATGTAATTTCAAGTTCTTGTATGTGTTTGTACAATGCAGGAAGAGATAGCATTATTTGTGGGTTGATACACAACTTTTTGTGCACAAAAATCCTGTTGTTGCAAATTAGCAGCACCCTTGGATGTTGATCAGGCTTCTAGTTTGACATCTTAGACATCCAGTGTGATTGCACAACATTGAATCCTTTCCCCAAGTGTGGGACTTGTAAAATGGGAAAGGAATCTCTAGATTAGAGGTTGGTTCCTCAACTCCTCTGACCAGATGTATTACTTGCAAGTTATACAGAGGTTTCAAACTCAAAATCCTACTCTAAATTCTAAAGTGGACAGAGATGGAGAATGAAAAAAACTGAAACTAGTGCTAATAAAGTGATACATTAAAGGAGTGGTGAGCATTTTTTACTTCTGCAAATTGACACAGTTCATAAAAATGCAACAAAAATTCATGCACAAACTGATAATTGTAATGGAGGGTTAGAAATGAATCAAACAACATAGACAAGGATTAAAACTCATTCACAGAGCATGTATTGTCATTTTTACATCAAAAACCACTTGCATTACAACACCTAAGAGGCAAAACAGGTTGCAGTCTTGGAAAAGGTCTGGTTTTCCACAAAATCACTTTTAAGTGACAAAGGGAGCCTGCAATACATGAAAAAATGTTCAACCCTTTGAAAATGAGCCAAATATGGCTTTTTAGTGCAAGCCACGACCCCAGGAGAGAGAAACGTGGGAAAACATGAGGAAGATTCAACAATTGACCAAAACACAATAAAAACAGCATGGGCATCCTTACAGGCCCATCCCCTGACATTTTTAGCCATGATGGGAGAGAATGCGATCCATTCTTTATTAAAAATGGTGGTTGAAACATCATTTCTGTCCATGACCACATGCCAGAGGTGTTTTTTGATTTTATCTCTCCAAACTCCATCAAAATACAAAAATGACCCTAGAATCTTGTGAGAATTTCACCATCTTTCCATTGATATAAAGAATGTGAAAAATCCAGCTCTGGATCGGAAGATATGGCCATTTGAAGTTTTAGGGCAAAACAGGGCAAAATCGGATTGGCGGGCAAAAATTTGAATTTTTTCACCTTTTTTGCATTTGGGAAAATTTCCTAAAAAATCCATGCACTCCGCCATTCTAGGAAACATGGCATGTTCTGATTAGACATGGGGACTCTATGCTTCATTTTCCATTGCTTTACCCTTTGGAAAAATTTTCCCAAAAACTCCGCTGGGCCGATGAGTTGAGGGCACGTGGCATGTGCTAATTGGTCACGGACCTTTCCTTCTTGAATTTTCTACGGTCACTTTTGACCATTTTCGACCTGGACACGTGGCATAACCCCATTGGATATGGGCTTGCCCCTTAGAATTTTCCTTATGTGCCTATCCTCTATTTTTTGCCACCACATGGACATGTGGCATAATTCCATTGGCTCACATTTTGGGGGGCGGGATTTTCCCCTTTTAAATTTCCTTTGTTTTCCCTTGGTAAAATTTTCTCAATTTCTCCCTTCCTTCCGCCGGTATGAGACACGTGGCATCATTTGATTAGCCATGGGCCCTCCACAAACATTTTTACTTTTGTGCCAACACTTTGGGAAAATTTCCCAAGCTTCCCCCATGCTCCGCCGGTCCGGGGATTGAGGACACGTGGCCTTCACTGTTTGGTCGATGGGGTAGCAGACCAAAAATTCCCTTTCTGAAATTTAACAAAACACTTCACCAAAATTTTAACCTTTCCTCCACACTCCACAGGTTTGGTGCTATAGCACACGTGGCACAATATGATTGGGCGTGGGCCTTCTTCATTATAATTCTACCTACGCCAACACTTAGTCATTTTTTCAATTTTTCCCCTAGACACGTGGCATCATCTGATTCATCGGCGGGCCTGCGGTGAAAACCTTCCTTTTGAAAACTTTTGCCAAACACTTGGTGAAAATTCCAAGTTTTCCTTCGACCCCCGCCACTTCCTTGGACACGTGGCAGCATCTCATTGGCTGTGTGGGCCTTTTAGGGGAAAATTTCCCACAAAAACTCTGCCGAGCCATAACTTCAAAAATACATGGAGTTAGGAGGAAAACTTTACCTTTCTGGAAAACTGAGAAAGAGATCTATCCAATGTTTCCATTTTCAGAAAGTTTTGAGTGCCTAAAAAGCAAAAAATTATGACTGAGGCACAAGAGAGGGAAGAATGAAAGGAGTCAGCCACAAAATGAACAGGGGGGCACATTTTGGATAACAATTTTGGCGACTCAGAGGGGTCATCTTCCTGCTGGATGAAGTTACCAGTTACCTGAAGCAATCCATTAGGCATGGAGTCATCAAATTCTCTGTTTGGTACCCCAACTGACTAGAACACTGCAAGGAGGAAGATGGAATATCATCTGATGGAGCAAGGCCTGCAAACACATTCCTAGGAACAACAAGCTTGTGCCAAAGCACTTAGGGAAAGCAAAACTAAACTACAACAAAACAATGTGCACAAGTACTTGGAGGAATGAAAACCTAAGCTAATATGTACAAGGTGGAGAGTTCCTTTCAATAACAATGCTTTAAATGGATTCCATTGACTGGAATCTGTAGTTCTTCGCCATCCAATGAAAACAATTGGAAAGCATTGTTGTCCTTACACTTTGTGACCATGTATGGGCCACTCCAAATGGCATCAATTTTTGAATGCCTTCCCAGTTTTGCTCTATCTGCATCCCACTTTAACACTAGATCTCCAACTTGGAAACATCTACCCTTGGCCTTCTTATCAAAGGTATTTTTGATCAAAGCTTGATCCTTCTCCATTGCTCGGGATGCTTGATTTCTGATTTCTTGGAGCTCCATCAATTTTGCATATTTGACTTCCATGGGCTCAAACTTCAACAAATCCACCTATTTCATGAGTTCCAATGTTGGCAACTCAAGTGACATGGGAAAAATTTCCTCTCTCCCATAAACAAGCTTAAATGAAGAGTTACTTGTAGATCTCTTGGGAGTTATCCTATCAGCCCATAAGGCTAATTTCAATTTAGAATGCTAAGACCTCTGATTTTCATCAAGAGTCCTTTTAATGATCCTCAACAAGTTCTTGTTTGTAGACTCAGCCTGGCCATTACCCTGAGGGTAATAGTTTGATGAAGTACTTAGGTAGATCCCATTCTTGACAGCCCATTCAGTCACCTTAGACCCAATGAATGCCAATGCATTATTTGATATTATTGTAGTGAGTACGCCAAATCTGGTTGCTATTCCCTCATAGAAGTCTAGGATGCTAGATTCATTTGCTTCCTTGAGTGCTATTGCTTCAGTCCATTTGGTGAAATAATCTGTGGCTGTTAAAATCCATTTGTGCCCTTAGATTGAATTGGGATTAATGACTCCAATGAAGTCTAAACCCCATTGCATGAATGGCTGGTCAACTGAAATTGGATGCAATGGAAGGGCAGCTAGCCTCTCTTTACCTATGAAGAATGCACAATTCTTGCACCTCTTGATCCATGCATAACAATCACTGAAAATATTGGGCCAATAATAGCCAGCCCTCATGATCTTTAGAGATGTCACTCTTGGTGCAAAATGACCACCAGCTGGTCCACCATGGAACTCTTCCAACACCCTATGAATCTGATTTGTACCAATGCATCTCAACAGTACTCCATTCACATCCCTTTTGAACAAAACAACATCAACAAAGGCATATGGGATAGCTTGTAATCTGCAGTGTCCCTTTTTGGCCTTGCTCATCACTGGAGGGCATAGACCTATGCTTAGGAAGTGCATTATGTCTTGGGTCTAGCAGGGAATGGGAACACCATTATTTTCCTCTTGAGTGCTTCCTTACTCATGGCTGTCTTGCAACACCAAAACAGCCTCCTTCTCATTGCATGCTTCCTTTTATTTGCTCAAAATCAGCTACTCACACAATCCTTTTCCTCTGACCAACTTGGTGAATTTGATCTCTATGTCATACTCCATGACACGAGTAATCCAACATGCCCTTTTTTCATTCAAGTCTTTGTTGAGGAGGAATCCTTAACTCCCACATGAGAAACCAGCAACTGAACCTTGTTGTTTGAAACTAAATGCTTGAATTTCTTCAATCTTCTGATTACTGCAAGAACATGCTTCTCAATGAAAGAATACCTCACCTCATAGTCATCCAGGATTTGGCTAAAGAAAGCAATTGACTGCTCATCATTGTCCTTGTTCTATTGTACCAAAATTACAGAAATAACATCATCATCCCCAAATGCATAGAGGATGAAATCCTTGGAGAAATCCGGGTTGATGAGAGTTGGAGCTTGAGAGATGGATTCTTTGATTGCTTCAAAAATTTCCTTGCCTTCTATTGTCCATTTATAACCCATGCTTTTCTTTAACATCTTGGTGATAGGCTTGACAAGGGCTACGAAATTTGGGACGAACCTCTGAACAAAATTTATTCTCCCCAAGAAACTTTGGAGGGCCTTCTTGTGGCTTGGCAATGGTAGTGCTCTTATGGCTTCAATTCTTTTTGGATCAATTGCTAATCCTTCTTTGGAGACAATGTGGAAAATGAGTTTTCCTTCATGGGATAGAAAAATGCACTTTTTAGGATTCAATGATACTCCAAGTCTTCTACACCTTTGGAACATTTGTCTCAAATGAAATAGGTGGTCTGCTGCATTTTTTGAAAAAACAGTGATATCATTAAGATATATTAGCACAATGTTGTTAATCAAACCCTTGAACGCCATGTCCATTGCTCTTTGGAAAGTAGCTCCAGCGTTGGACAGCCCAAATGGCATTTTCCTATATGCATAAGTTCCCCATTTAGTTGTAAAGGCTGTCTTGAACTGATCCTCTTCTTTCACCATAATCTGATTATACCCTGAATAGCCATCAAGTAATGAAAACCTCTCAGAGCCAACAAGAACTTGCAAAATCTATTCCATGGAAGCAAGTAGGTAATGATCCTTGAGAGATGCCCTATTTAGATCTCTGAAGTCAACACACAATATGATTTCCCCACTCTTCTTTCTTACTGGAACCAAGTTAGCTACCCAACTAGAATGCTTGATAGGGAATATGATTTTTGATTCTATCAACTTATTCAATTCTTTCCTCATGAGAGGATCCATGTGTGGATTAACTGGCCTTTGTTTTTTCCTGATGGGCTTAGTAATTGGATCCAATTCAATGGTGTGTTGAGCTAACTCAGGATTGAAACCTTTCAAATCTTCATAGCTCCAAGCAAACAAATCAGGGAATTCTTGACAAAGCTGTATGAACTTGTACCTTTCTTGTTCAGTTGTCACTTTACCAACTCAGAGTGATTTTCCTTCTTCCACTGAGATGGACAATGAATCTTCTCCCTTGACTTGGATTTTTGCTTTCTCCTTCCTAAACTAGTCATTAGGATTGAAAATGAACTCCAAAGTAATAAGTCCCTTGGGTAGCTTGTTGGTTCTCAGATGTACCAATTGGTCACCATACTGCTGCTCCAAATTTTCCTGATTTTTAGCTGAGAACTTAGCCTCTTCTTGCAAGAAATGAATGATTTACTGATTATTTTCAAACACTTGCAAACTTACATTGTTGTCTGGTACTAAAGGCCTCACAATCATGTGGATGTTTGGTTGTACCCTATCTTTTTGAATGCTTTCAACAATGTCAAAGGCTGCCCCAACTGCTGCAAGCCTGTTAGCAGCTTGGTTCTCTTTTCTAGGAATGGATTTTATGCCAAAACCCTAAAAATATTCAATGAGGTCCCACACCCTATTTTTATATTACTTGAGTAGATAATTTTTGATAGGATGCTGCCCCTTAACTTGGTTGACAATCAACTCACTGTCACCAAAGACTTGCAAGTTCTTTATCCCTCTCTTGATTGATCAATGCAATCCTTGTATCAAAGCTTCATATTCAGCAGTGTTATTAGAGCATGTAAAATGAAATCTAAAAGATGAATAATACTTAACTCCTTGAGGGGAAACCAGCATAGCTCCTCCTCCTGCACCTTGTCTACTCCTTGATCCATCAAAAAACAACTACCATACCTCATTGTCATCCTTGGGTCTGGCTTGGTGATGCTAGGAATAGGCTGATTTTCTTCATGCATGCAATAGACTCCTAGCTCAGATTCTTCTATTTCTTGATAAGGATCAAAATCATGTAACTTATTTTCCCATTAATCAAGAGTTAGGTCTAGGATTCTTCCTACCTTGGTGTCAGTTTCATTAGTGCTTGGATAATCCTCTTGATCAAACGCTGAACAATTGGTATTGATCTGACTTGGAGTGTGAGGCTCAATGTGAAAGTTTGCAATAGGTTCAGATCTGATTATGGCCTTGGTTCCATATCTCATTTTGAACAACATGCGTGACCAATCAATAGATAAGTAACATTCAATCTTGGCTGTGAAATCCCTTGACAGACATAGGGCAAAGAGTGGTGGAAGGCCTATTACCGAGACATCTTGTAAAACAACAATGTTGGGACATGTATGCAAAGTAAGACTTAAGTTTTTTTATCACTCCAACTGTTGTTACTACTGTCCCATCCAATTGTACTACCCCTCTGGATATGAATTCATACTGAATTCCCAACTGATCAGCTATTTTTCTTGGGCATTACTAAACTACTTGCCCCAGAATCAATCATACGATTGTGTACTAATTGATTTCCAATGATCAATGAAACATAGAATGGAGGGGGCTTCAAAATTTTACCTTGTTTTCCTCCATGATTCCCCTCAGGATGGGCAGAATTTGTGAGCACTTTCTCTTGCATTTGGACATGCTGATTTGAAGTTGACCAGTCCTTCATGGCAGCTTGTAGCAAATCTCTTTGGTCTAGGATAGATAGTGATTCCCACATTGATATGTTTACATTTGTCTTCTTCATCTGATGAATGATGTTGAATGGAGATGAAGCATCTCTCTGTTTTCCCTTGGCCTGCACATTCATTCCTTGCACATGGGTAGCAGCAACTGGCATTTGAGTTGGCCTAGGAGCTATCTTAGGAAATCCTTGCATGTTTGGGACTGCACTTTGCTTGCCAACAACTTGTGGAGTGGTAGGAGGTTGTGGATTACTTGGAGCCAATGACTGCTCTTCTCCCAAATTTCTCCTTTTTGACCTTGTGTTGGCTGCAACACTTTGGGAAACCATTTGATTCATGCCACAAAAATCCTCTGCCTGTCAGTTTACAAGTGTGGTATCATTTGGAGGTGATTGCTGCTGGAAGGTTTCTTGTTGTTGGTTATTCCCTTGACTCCCTTCACCCTCCACACCAGTTGTAGTCACCATTAATGCTTGATTTAAGGCACCATTGAAACACATAGACTGGTTGTGAGGTTCATTGCATGGGAAACACCAATCATACTCTTGAGCTATGTTGTTTTGCACTGGTACTAATGCCTTATCGGTAGATATAGCATTGGGATTATAGGGCTGAAATGGTCTGTTGGTAGGAGGTCTTGCTTGGTTTAAATTTGCAGCTGGATTGTGTGGTCTTTAAGGTTGGTATGGTTGCTTATTAGGCTGGGCTTAAGGCTGGAAGGGAGCTCTAAAACCTTGGGCTTGCTGCCTCTTGAGTGTAACTAGACTCATTGTCTAGATTTTGCAATTGTTTCATGACTTCTTGAAGCTCATTTGAGGTATTAGAAGATGAAGTAGAAGCTTCACTTGAATTCTGATTTCTAGGAGTGGGAATAGGAGCTAAATTAGGTGTTTGATTAGTGTTTGGGCTCTCTAAACTTGGAAACAGTGGCATTAGAGGCCTAGGAGCTAGCTTGCCAGCTTGAATCAAACAATTTTCATCTCTAATGGCAATGCTATAAGCAACAGGGATAGTTGTGCCTCCCATGGATTGAATTAACATAGAAATATCAGAATTTAAAGCTTTAAGGTAATCAAGGAAAACACCTTCTACTATTGGCATGACTGCCACTGGAATTCTCTCCCAAGTCCTTTGAAATCTAAAATTAAAATCAGTCAGCTGCTCATTGGGAGCTCTCTTGATGGTTGTCAACTGCTCCAAAAGGGACAAGTTATCTCCCTTTCCTCCAAACTGCTCATGGAGGGCTATACATAGCTGGTTCCAATTTTGAATAGAACCTGAGGCAAGACTCTTGAACCATTGCAAATCTTTCCCTTTGAATGAAGATGCCAGTAGTTTGACAACAACTTGCATCTCATTGATCTCATGGATTGCACAAATGTTAGCAATATCCTTAACATGATCACCAGGAGTGGTCTGGATTCTCTCCAGTAAAGTATGGAATGTTCTTCAATGCTGCAACTAGGATTGGATTTTGTGCATTGAGAGCAAGTGGGCTGTTGCTAGTGAAATTGATATATGGGTTTGTTTTGTGTCATTCTGATTGGCCTTAGAACCCTTGTTGATTGAATGAAAGGCCTACCAGGTGGAGGAGTTGAGAGAGTTCTATTTGGTGGAGATGGAGACCTTTGAATCCTCCTCCCTCTTTGTCTTCTTCTCAGAGATAACTATAGATACTCAAACAACACTTCTTTTTCTCCAACTCTTGACCTTGTGGTGATTCTTCTCATGAGTTTTCAGGCTTGCACTGCTAAAACCAGTTGATTCTTCTTCCGTGGAGTCGCTAGATGTGTAATTTAGGGCTCTTTTAAGCAAGAAACTTACAACAAATGCACATCAATTTTGTTGCAATGAAGATGAATGACCTCTTAGTGTCCCACTGGGCATGCCAAAACATGTTTTTTCAAATCAGTAGCACCCCTGGATGTTGATCAGGCTTCTAGTTTGACATCTTGGGCATCCAGTGTGATTGCACAACATTGAATCCTTTCCCCAAGTGTAGGACTTGTAAAATGGGAAAGGAATCTCCAAATTAGAGGATGATTTCTCAACTCCTCTGACCAGATGTATTACTTGCAAGTTATATAGAGGTTTCAAACTCAAAATCCTACTCTAAATTCCAAAGTGGACAGAGATGGAGAATGTAAAAAACTTGAAACTAGTGCTAATAAGGTGATACACCAAAGGAGTGGTGAGCATTTTTTACTTCTGCAAATTTACACAGTTCACAAAAATGTCAACAAAACTTCATGCACAAACTGATAACTGTAATGGAGGGTTAGAAATGAATCAAACAACAAAAACAAGGATTAAAACTCATTCATAGAGCCTGTATTATCATTTTTACATCAAAAACCACTTGCATTACAACACCTGAGAGGAAAAATAGGTTGCAGTCTTCTAAAAGGTCTAGTTTTCCACAAAATCACTTTTAAGTGACAAAGGGAGCTTGCAATACATAAAAAAATGTTCAACCCTTTGAAAATGAGCCAAATCTGGCTTTTTAGTGCAAGCCACGACCCCAGGAGAGAGAAACATGGGAAAACGTGAGGAAGATTCAACCATTGACCAAAACACAATCAAAAACATCATGTGGATCCTTACAGTCCCATCCCCTGACATTTTTAGCCATGCTGGGAGAGAATGCGAGCCATTCTTCATTAAAAACGGTGGTTGAAACGTCATTTCTGTCCATGATCACGTGCCAGAGGTTTTTTTTCAATTTTATCTCTCCAAACTCCATCAAAATACAAAAAATGACCCTAGAATCTTGTAGATAATTTCACTATCCTTTCCATTGATATAAAGAACGTAAAAAACTGAGCTCTGGATCGAAAGATATGGTCGTTTGAAGTTTTAGGGCAAAACAGGGCCAAATCAGATTGGCGGGCAAAAATTTGAATTTTTTCACCTTTTTTGCATTTGGGAAAATTTCCCAAAAAATCCCCACGCTCTGCCATTCTGGGACACATGGCATGTTCTGATTAGATGTAGGGAATCTATGCTTCATTTTCCATTACTTTACCCTTTGGAAAAATTTCCCAAAAAACTTCACGCTGGGCTCGATGAGTTGAGGGCACGTGGCATGTGCTAATTGGTCACGAACCTTTCCTTCCTGAATTTTCCGTGGGCCTTTTTGACCATTTTTGACCTGGACACATGGCATAACCCCATTGGATGCGGGCTTCCCCCTTCGAATTTTCCTTACGGGCCTGTCCTCTATTTTTCACCGCCACATGGACTCTTGGCATAATTCCATTGGCTCGCATTTTGGGGGGTGGGATTTTACCCTTTTAAATTTTCTTTGTTTTCCCTTAGGATAATTTTTCTCAATTTCTCCCCGCCTCCCGCCGGGTCTGAGACACGTGGCATAATTTGATTAGTCGTGGGCCCTCCACAAACATTTTTACTTTTGCGCCAACACTTTGGGAAAATTTCCCAAGCTTCCCCCGCGCTCTGCTGGTCCGGGGATTGAGGACACGTGGCCTTCGTTGTTTGGTCGACAGGGTAGCGGACCAAAAATTCCCTTTCTGAAATTTGGAAAAACACTTCGCCAAAATTTTAACCTTTCCTCCGCGCTCTGCTGGTCCGGTGCCATAGCACACGTAGCACAATATGATTGGGTGCGGGCCTTCTTCATTAAAATTCTACTTGCGCCAACACTTAGTCATTTTTTCAATTTTTTCCCCTAGACATGTGGCATTATCTGATTTGCCGGTGGGCCTGTGGGGAAAACCTTCCTTTTGAAAAATTTTTCCGAACACTTGGTGAAAATTCCAAGTTTTCCTCCAACCCCCGCCACTTCCTTGGACACGTGGCGGCATCTCATTGGCTGCGGGCCTTTCAGGGGAAAATTTCCCACAAAAACTCTGCTGAGCCATAACTTCAAAAATACATGGAGTTAGGAGGAAAACTTTACCTTTCTAGAAAGATGAGAAAGATATCTATCTAATGGTTCCATTTCTAGAAATTTTTGGGTGCCTAAAAAGAAAAAAATTATGACTGAGGCACAAGAGAGGGAAGAATGAAAGGAGTTAGCCACAAAATGAGCAGGGGGCACATTTTGGATAACAAAGCCTTCTTAGTAGGGAGGAGTCATCAGGGGATCAATTTTAGTGTCAAATGTTCCCTAAACTTCCCTAAACCATGCTTATGTAGTAGAACCTTTAGAGAGCTTTCCGCCGACTATAAGAACGTGAAAAATAGACACTCGGAGCTCAAGATATATCCAGTCAAAGTTTGGTCAACCAGAAGGTCAACATTGGTCAATAGGTCCATTATGACGTGGACGCGTGCACAAATGGAAAAATGACTCAGTCAACATCAAGCAAGTGGAAAAAGAAGAAAATGAAAAAATGAAGGTTGTTTGAGTTATTTGCAACCTCCAGTCTTTGACACACGTAAAAGCAGGCCAGAACAAGAGGCTCAACTTTTGTTATGGAGGGGAGCCCGGCCGCCGTGAGGATGATTATATCATCGCCGACGTGGTGGGTCCTCAAGCCACCACATGTTCAATTTGCCTATCGAGGATTGACAGGTGGTCTTAGTTGTCATAGTTCATTTTGAATATCACATTATATTACTTGGGTTGAATTCCATTTTATTACCTTTGTAATTCTTTGATATTAACTTCCATGTTAATTACCAAGCCACGTTATTTGCTATGTTATGGCTTATTATTATCTAGCTTTGAGAGCTCAAGGTTATACTTGGGATTACCTTATCAAAAACCAAGGATATATCATATCCTATCAACTCGGTGTATGTATATATCCAAACATACCAATATATCCTTTGGCGCAAGATATTATCTCCCACACATTTCATGTATTTGCCATGCCTTAAATGATAAGTGCCACGCATTTTTATTTGAACCTTATCCCTCCAAATACACCGCTTACTTATCCAATATGTTATGGCGAGTCACCAATATAAATGGCACCATATTCTTTTGGCACAAAAAACAAGTGGAATAGATGTGGCCCAAGCCACAAGGATAATGGGCGGTTTAGCCCAAAATAAACCTTCTTTCCACCTTTCACGCCAAAGATATGGGATTTTCCCACTTATGAAATAAGTGAAGCACCGGCAAAGGGATAGGAGATGAGCCTTGAAATCCATGACCTTTGCTGCCCAAGACATATCCACCAACCAACTCACCTAGAGGCTTGGGCGGATTATAAAATGGGTCGCTTCAACTTATACAGGTGGCAGGTTTGTGCAAAGCAGCATAAGGAGGCAGTTTTTAGAAAACGCCATTTTTGAAGGCCCTACACTCAGAATGGGAACTCAGAGTAAAAAGGTGAAATATAGGAAATTATGAGAAAATTCCAACAATATAAGATTTGATGTTTTTTGTTGATTTTTAACCTATTTTTGGAAGCTTTGAATGCAGTTTTTAACAGGGATCTACAAGACAACTAATTGGAAAACATGATTTTCAATGCACTTCTGGTCTGAAATGTGACTTGGTGGTAAACATGAAAAGTGTTTAGAATTCAGAGATGATCTCAGATATATTATTTTTTTTCATAGAATGTTTTTAAATCTTCCATTTGTAGGTGTTTTTCTAACACAGTTGTAGGGAGATCACATTATGAAAACACTGTAGGAGCCACAGATCATTCTTGGGATAGTTTTTGCTATTTTTCAGAGTTCTTGGGACATTGATCAGCTCATTTGTAGGTTGTGATTCATTATTGGTTGTTTATAAGAGTTATTGTACTTAAATTTCAATATTGTTAATGGATCGGTTCAATCTGAACTCGGGGACGTAAGAATTTGTGAACCATGTAAACAATCTTGTTTGTTATATGAGTATTTTCAGTTTTGATTATTTATTTGCTACCCAAGTTTTACGCATTTCTATGGATGCATAATAATCAAAATTTAATTAATTTCTGGAGCTTAGAATACTTAAAATTTATTAAGAAAATCACGATCTTTGGAAACTTTTAAAAGTGAAAAAAATAAAACACACGTTTTCAGATCAACGACCGATGAATATTTGATCTTCTGCACCAAGGTAGGTGAGTATAGATTCATCATCCTAACATTGAATGAAATTAATTGAGGTGTATATTCATCGATCATTTCAGGATACAAGAAGGGAAGAGATGAAGGGGCCTCGCCCTCGCGTTGATAAGTCAAAGGCCCCAAGGAGATGGTTTTTATGAAAAAAAAAAGTTAGGAGGGATATATTTAGGATCCATCGACTCCATCAGTGAAGGTGGTGATGAAGGCAGAGCAGGTGAAGAAGGTGGAGAAGGGTTGATGTCCTTGATGAGTTTAATGTGGGCTTGCTTAGTAGGTGGTTCAAGAAAACTGATACCACTACGGTTGTTATGTTTGCGAGTGGATATAGAATAATGATATGGTGGCCTTGCTCGTAAAATCCAAAACCAAAACCCTTCCACGCAAATCGGTATAGGAAGGTGTGGGAAAAACAACGATTGGTAAGAGACTGGAAATCAGTGGAAAATGGGAGGGTTTTTTATGGTGGTTCGGGTGTGTACGTGGTAGTATCAAGTCCCCGATAGGTGAGACTAGTATGAAGATGAGGAGGACCATAAAGGAGGAATTCTCCTATGCGGTGATCATAGTGAGGGTGTTGGTGAAGACTTCCATACTTCTGTGGAGTAAGAAATGTGTTGACACTATATAGGCGGTATTCCCCCAGAGTGAGGCATTGAAAAACACCTTCCAAGGGATCAATGGTTGGTATGTGGGTAGCGGGAATAGATGATGTATTGGAGGTCGATGCAGAGGTGGAGTTAATGGATTGGGAGATTGATGGGTTGGCCGTGGAGGTTGTGGCAGTGGTACTGGTAAGCGGAAGTGTAGGTGAAGTGGTAGGCATCATGGAGGTAGCCGTCTTAATGGGTGTAAGCATGTCATTGGGTTGGTAAAGCATGTTGCATGTTTTAAAAGGTGATGGATCAGCTGGGATAGTGTAGGTGTGTCCCTCATGCTCGAACTTTACACAATGATGCAAAGTGGAAGGAATGCAACCCATGACACGAATCTAGGGTCTGCCAAGCAACAAGTTATATTGAAATTCCCCCTCCAAGACATAGAATAGCTCTATAATAGTGTGAGGGCCCATGCAAATGTGGAGGATGACAATGCCTAGTATAGAGGTGATAGCATCGTTGAATGAACACAACATGACAGGATGTTTATGCATGTAATTGTCGGGTATGCACATTTGAGCGAATGCATGGGATGAAATGATGTTAATGCTGGTGCCCCCATCAATCATTACACATCGTACACGCATATCATTGATATGGATAGAGATGAAGAGGGATAGGTCTAGGTCAACTGTTTGGTACAGTATGCTCTCTTCCTCTGAGAAGCTAAGGGAGGATATTTGGTGAGTAGGGTGAGGTGTGGATAAAGGTGGTAATTTACTGAGAGAGGCTACATGATGGGGTGTGATAATGAAGGCTATGGGTGTAGGGTCATTGGGTAAAACCTCAATAGATTGAAGAACCTCCATGAGAGCTTGATGATGGGATTATGAGGTTTGGATGAAGTCATATAGGGAAAATTTGAGGGGATATTGGTGTAATTATTTGAGCATGGTGTGATGTGTGACCCCATTAGAAATAGGGTATGTGGGCCTGCGGATAGTAATATTAGGTGTGGGTGTAGATGGTATGTTTGGGTATAGGATTGGTTGGTGGGTCAGTTTCCTTTTCCTTACCTTTATCCTTCTAAGCATAGGTAGTAACGTGGATCATGTTGATCTGAGGGGAGATAGAAAATGGAGAAGGTGTATGGTGAGTGGTATAATGACATGATGGGAAAAAATATACTAGAGGAGAAACACCTTGTGAGGGGTGAGTTGGGTGCAATGACATTTGGGTGATGGTGTGGAAAGTTCTCTGATGTAAACCATGCTAATTTCAAATCTTGGAGGTGCTTCTAGGAGATGTGGTGGTGGAGGTCATGGTTGTCGAGTGGGCAATGAAGGAAGGACTATGGGAATGGGTGTCAGTGAAGCAAGGTCCTCATCAAGAAGGTCATCATCATCAAAGTTGGCTTCCGAAGGACACAACTAGATAATGATGGTTTTACAGGCCTTGCAATTCTCCACATCGTGCCCTGGCACATGATGATAGGTGCAAATCTTAGTGTCATCAAACCCTTTTGTCTTGGGTTTGAGGGGGTCGTAAGGTCTGAGTGGCGGTAATGTGATAACAGAAGTCTCAAGGAGGTTGGTTAATATTTTGGCATAGGACCCCGCTAGTGAATCACAATGAGAAGTGAAAGTGGGTTTGGGTGTAGGTATGGCTGATTGTTGAGGAATGGTCCTTGTAGGAGAGGGAGTGGGTTGAGCCATGGTTTGGGTGCTGAAGTACTCTTGGGTGTTGGTCGTGTTTGTTTGGGTAGGGGGTATGGTAGACAAACGTGCAAGAGGGTGTATGGTTGTTTTGACTACCTTATTGGAGGGTAACGATTTTTTTTCTTTGGGTTGCACCTTCTTGGCTATAGGTGATATGGGTGTACAAGATTTAGAGGGAAAAGTGGATGGGGGAAGAGGGTGAGTTACTTAGGGGATAACGGAGGTGATGTGAAGGTAGATGACGCTGGTCATATAGGAGGTGTGAGGGACAGAGACTGAAGTGTAGTGGGTAATGAAGAAGTTGCTGAGGGTATTGGAGGTATGGGTGGTAAAGATGCTACAGGTGTAGGTGTAATTTGTGTCGTACGCTTGGGTAGGTTAGAGGTTTGCAAGGAAGGAGTGAGCTGTTGTATTTTTGTTTTATTGACAGGTGGAGGTTTCTTAACCATGTTGGGAAGTTTAGATCCTAAGATGGATAGGATAGGTGCAGGTGTGATTGGCATAGCCAGGGTATGAGTTTTATGGGTTTGGTTCTTCTGTTTGAGTGCCGAAGTAGGTGTGGTGTTGACTTTGGAGGATGTAGCTAAATCCAGTTTGATAGGTGGATGAGTAAGGCTGGTGGCTAGGGTGAACCCTATGGTAGTGTTAGGTTTAGTCGAGGAAGATGATGTATGTGTGGGTTTGGATTTAGATGTAGGTCAGGTTATGGGTAAGGATACGTGTTAAGTTATGATGGGTGTCGTGGAAGTTGTGATAGAAGTGGTTGTGTTCGGTTTGATTGGTCAAAATATTTTTGGATAGATAGTGGAAAGTACCAATAAGCAACATCTACATTTGTGTCGAAATAGGAAGTAGAAGACGCCCCCATAATAGGTCTCTATCCACCTAATCTAGGCGACTGACCAAACGTGAGAATGACATGTTTGTAGGTGATGTTGATGAGGACCCAATGACTATTTCCGTAAAATGTGTCTTAGAGATGGGAAATTCGTTAGATTCAGCTTCTGTGGGTAAAACAACTGAAAGTAGGTCTACAGGATCTTGGGTAGCTAATGGAGAATGCTCGCATAGAGGCAAGGGTATCTCAATTGGGTCTGTGATAGGTGGAGGAGATGATGGGTGCTCCTCTATGGGTGGAGGAGGTAAACAAGTATCTTCTATGGATTGAAGAAGTAATGTGGGTGATGTTTCCCTAGGTGGAGAAGCCAAAGGTGAAATGGTCTCGATATTAGTGAAGGGCTTCTCCACGGGTGAGGAAGGAGGTGAAAGGTGTTCCTCTATGGGTGGAGGAATAGGTGAGGTAGGTTCTAATGTAGGAGGGTTTTGAGCTAGAATCTCCTCTATGGAAGAATATGGGGTAATTGGAAAGCAACAGGTGCGTCATTAAAAATAGCGTGGACCTCCTAGGTATGGCTATCGTGAATTGAGGTCTTGCCGGTTTGATCAGACAAATGGGCATGATTGGGAAATGGTTTCTTGAAGATGTGTAGGTTTTGATTGACAGGGGCGTTAGGGTTATCCAAGGTTAACTCACCTTTCTCAAGCATTTCTTGAACAATATTTTTGAAAGTGATGCAATTGTCGTCACTATGACCCTTTACTCAATGATAGTTACAGAAGTCGTGTTCTTTATACCATGCGGGCATGGGGCGAGCAGGGTCAAAACCAATGTGTGGTTTTATAGGTGGAAGGGTGATGGCCCCAGATTTGATGAGATTTTCTAAGACAAAAGAGTAGGGCTCCCTAATAAGGATGTATTTCTGTTGTTCTCATCTGAATTGAAAATTCTAGATGGTTGAGAGATTAGATGAGGGGGTAGCCTGATTTGATAGATGAGCTGGGCCAGCTTTGAGTACCACTGCGTTAGCAGTGCCCTTGGCCTTTGAATAATTGTTTTGTGGTTTGGAAGAAGAAGAGGTATCATTCAACTTGAATGCCAAATTCTTATTGCATAATTGGATTTTCTTCTCTTCGATGGCCCAAATCTGTAGCTTTCGTGCCATGGTAAATGCTTCGTCAAAGGTTTGAAAAGTTTATACCTACAGGGTCGGTGAGATATGTCTAGCACAAGCCCGTGTGAAGAGATTGATGAGTTCTGTTTACAGTAGTTGGAATGTGAGTTGATTGATCAGGCTACACTAGTGAGTAATGAAATTTGTGATAGATTCGTCATCATACTGACGCGTGGAGTATAGGTCAGTCATGCTAACCTTCTTAACGATATTAATGGAGAAGTGATCCAAGAAGGCTTGGGCTACCTGATTAAATGAAAATATAGAGTGTCTAGGTAACCCACTATACCAATCTAATGCAAGTCTAGTCAGAGACATGGAAAAGGTCCTTAAGAGCAAAGCATCATCATGAGCTATTAAGTAGAACCCATGTTTGAACGATCGTAAAAAATTTTGTGGGTCTTCCTTACTATTGAAGCGATTGAATTTAGGCATCTCCTAATACATGGGATATGGATGGATAGGAATGGATGGGTGGATAGGCTCATTACAAATCTCATCATAGGTGAGAGTATTGCGGGAGCCAAAAACTGATGTCTATAATGTTTACATCTTGTCCATCATCAATTTGATTAGGTTGTTGGTAGGTTGTGATGATTGGGTGCCTCTTGTAGTGTGATATGGTTGGTTTTGGGCATATAATGGGGGTGGCATTCCAGTACATGGCACTGCCATGTAGGTTGATTGAGAAGAAGGAAGTGAAATAGGGGGGTACGTACCCAGAGTGAATAATAGACGAAACAGGAGGCTATTAATAGTACGTATATGGAGGTGGAAGGGTTGTGGTAACCCTAGTGGCAATGGGGGCTAATGATTGTGGAATGTAAAGGACCACATTCTGAAAAGGGGTAGAGGTCACTGACACCAGAGGTGGTAATGTAGCTATGGGTATATGAGAGACATTAGAGGTGGACGAGGTTGTGTTTTGGGTGGTTGTGGAAGGTATGGAGGATGTGGCATAGGGATAATTTTAGTGGCGAATATTCGTAATATGGCGAAAATTTCATGTTATGAAAATTTGAAAAGGTGAATTATTCGGAGTGGGTTGGTGTCCTGTTAGCCTAAAATATATAGTATATTTTTTCTGGGGGGTCGGCTTTGCCTTCATTTGAAAACATCTCCTATAAAAACCTAGCTGATTCTCCGAGTATTATACCTCAAGTATCTTAACAAATTACCAATACTATGAAATTTGAACTTGCATACCCTTAAGCACCAGAGATTCAGATTACTGTTAGCCTGTGATTGTTGATGCACAACAATAGCTGTACTGACGTGCGACAGAGGAAGTGTTGACGCGTGACTTGGGCATTGTTGACGTGCGACAGAGGAAGTGTTGATGTGCGATAGAGGAAGTGTTGACGTGTGACAGAGGAAGTGTTGACGCATGACTTGGGCAGTGGTGACGCGCGACAGAGGAAGTGGTGACGCGCAATAGAGGAAGTGTTGACCCGTGACTTGGGCAGTGGTGACACGCGATAGAGGACGTGTTGACGCGCGACAGAGGAAGTGTTGATGCGTGACTTGGGTAGTGGTGACGCGCGATAGAGGAAGTGGTGATGCACGACAGAGGAAGTGTTGACGCGCGACAGAGGAAGTTTTGACGCGTGACTTGGGCATTGGTGACGTGCGATAGAGGAGGTGATGACGCATGATAGAGGAAGTGTTGACGTGCGACAAGGGCAGTGTTGACATGCGACACAGAGATTTTTTGATGGGAAAGCAGAGGTCGGAGGCTGCAGACGCACGACAGGAGATTCGGACAGCATCCTCAGTGACGCGCGTCAAAAGACCTCAGTAACGCGCATCAACAAGCTTGTTGACGCGTGTCACTAAGGTCTGTTGACGTGTGTCACTAAATTTTCTTGATGTGTGATAGCAAAATCTCTTTTCGCGCGTCTACAACCTTTTGTCGCACCACTTGACAATCAGGTGAAATTTTTTCATACAACCCCCAAAAAATTCGCCTTCCCGCGAAACTGGTTCCGGGGATATTCGCCAGGTATTCTCCACCTCCAATTTCCAAGAGGTCTCTTAAAATGAACCCTGATGTGGCAGGTGTCACAGATATAGAAGATGTGGTAGTCATAGTGGGTATAGGCCTTAGCTACAAAATGACTGGGGGTAAGGTAGATGCCGGTAGTGTGGAGCTAGATGGGGTTGACGCAAGAGTGGGAGTGAGAGTCAGGGGGAAAGATATGAGAGTGCCATATATCAAATGACCCGAGGCATCTCGAGTGGATGAGTGGGAAAGGTAAAATTTCAAGGCGGAATGGTTTTCGTCAAGGAGTCATATGAACTCCTCATCTCTGATAGCGATAGTGATAGATTGGATAGGATTCATGGCGAATGATAAAATGGAAGGCAGTGAAGGACTAGGTGGGAGCGGTTGATAACTGGCATGGAATACAAGTATGCTTGCTTGTCTTTGGGTCAGCACCATGTGAATAAGTACTGACCAAGATGGGCTGCTTCTCTGTAGCTGACACAGAAAAATAACAGGAACAGGTGAAAATGGTGATAAAAAGTGGACTAGGTACAAAATGTTAGCTAGAAAGTGGCACATGATAACCGATGGTGGTCGGGGTAAACCAATGCCGATTAGGGGTAACTGATGCCGGTCACTATGGGAAATGGACAGTGAGTCAAAAATAAGGTGTAAGGTCAAATATGACAGGTATGCAAAACCTGATGAGTTTTACAAGGTCAATGGGAATGATAATAGTGACATTGACTCTGACTAGTTGAAGAAGGTGAATAAATGTCCTTTTTGGAAAGTTAACCAAAATGACAGTGACCCAATGCCAGTTGGGTATAACCGATGACGGTCAGGGGGTAACCAACGATGGTCTCTAGACTGACACCGATCAATGTGAAATTGAAACAGTGATGAAAGAAAAATGGTTGTGAATTAAAATTTGATGTGGAATTAGACCCAGAATTTTGAGAATGATGAGAATATGGTCTAGGCACACTCAGATGAAGCCCAAATACACCAACTATGATGAGGAGCGTGCAAGGATAAACAAGAAGAATGAAGAACGTGACCTCTCACCTCAAAACGCACGCCAAGTAGAAATACTAAGAAAAATGTGATCCTACGAGTGATTTTTCGATTATGTTTCTTTAGCTTATGCTATTTAAGGACTGACACATGAACTGTAAAATAGAGTTTCTTCATGAGGATGGCTTCCTATAAAGAAGGAAATCTAAAAGGTGAGGTTTTGGGTATGTTATGGCGGGGGTGGGCTTCGCTCTGAAGTATGACTCAATAGAGCAACGAGCAGGGGAGTACCTGCCAATCCTTATATTAGTGCAATCGTTGACAGGCATTCCCAAGAAAGATGTTTTTTAAGAATATGTATTTGTTTTGATTTTTGCAATGAGGCAAGACTCAGAGAGAGAGATGTGTTTTCTATGATTCATTTGTCAACCATCAGCTGGGAATGACTTCCAGCAAATAGGTTTTCCTCAATTAATGTGAGCTAATGCAATAAATCATAATGCAATGCACTTATTTTAAGCCCAAATTGAAATATGAAGTTTGATGACACAAATGGATGAAGAGGAAGAGGGATGCTCTTTCACTAAAATGCAGAAAACAAAAAGAAATGATTCTTTTTAAGTACACCAAAAGAAAGGTTTCTTTTAGAGCAAATAGAAAGGAAAATAGGGTTACCAAGGAAGAAGATTAATGTGTATGTTTTTCAGAAGGGAAACAAACACACAAATTTTCCTAGGAATGAATAAAATGCAAGGAACCCCGGATGGGTCCCATTGGGCGTTCCAAAAACTTTCACCTGATTCTTTGACGTTTCTTTGAAATATTGATGAAACAGATAGGGTAATGAGCGTAGGAGGAATACCTATTGTAATGTTGGTTGTTGGGTTGTTGTGCATGTATGACTTCTAAATCCATAGCTGATCGTGAGAGATTCCTTTTGGCTAGGAGGAACTACCTGAAATTGAAGACAAGGCCACCAAATAAAAGTTAAACAATATGTGCAGTGCCTAGTGTGTGATAGATCTGGGAAGTGTGATACTTCCTAAACAGTTGTCAGTCCACTGTTTAAAATAATTTGATGCTGAGAAATTAAGTAAATCCTATTGTAATTTGAAATGATTTAGGTATCTCACTTAAAAACAAAAGTAAGAAAGATCTAATTTAACTGGCTAGGTTAAAATAATATCCAAAGGTCAAGTAGTTGGTTTTGGTTCTCTGCAGGTCTGACAGAGGTCTGAGGTAGATCATAAGTGATTAAGGGTGATGTGAGAATTAGATGGGGTAGGTTCATTGTTCTAGGATCTATATGGGCTAAATACAAAGACCGACGCCGGTTAAGGGTGACTGACAACGGTTCGGTGTAACCGGTGCTAGTTACTGTGGAAAACTGGGAATATTCACAGAATGAGCTTTGGGACTCCCTTCTAATTGCACAAAGGACCTTGGTTGGTCGGAATGAGGTATTAGGTGGTTTGGGTGGGATTTGGTGAGGTTTTAATGGGGATATGGAGGGGTGAGTATTAACAGGAGGTCAATGGGTGGCTAGGAGAACAAAAGGTTGACAGATACAATGATTAAATGAAATGAACCAGAGGAGTAAACTAGTTCTCACTTACTTGAAATCTGGCTCCTGGGGTGCTTGTGAGTGAGTGGATGAAAGATGCTGATAAGAGGTTGAATGACTGTTGAGGATCACCAAACATTGGAAAGCTCTTGCATGGGCTGCATGTGTATTCACTTTTTCTTGGTTGGATCAAATCTGTGTTGGGGCATGAATGCTGGATGATTACTGGATGATTGTTGGATGCTTGTGCAAGAGAAAATGCTTGATCTCCTTCCTTGCATGCATGTGTATCTTACTAAAATTTCATTCTAAAAAAGAGGTCGATATCTCTCAGGAATGTTCCCAATGTTTTCCAACCTCCAAAATAAGGTTGTTTTAGGGATTAAAAGATGACTGACGACGGTTCTAGCATAACTAGCGATGGTTAGGGGTAACCAACGTCGGTCAAGGTGGGATTTCCTAGGTTTACTAAACTAGGTAGATCCACTTGATTTTATGGGATCTTGTGTCATTAACCCATGGATTAGATTGGAAGCATCTTGTAAGCATGTGGAAATGTTGTTAGAGGGAATGTAGGCATTGATTTTTAGGGTTTGGGTAAGTGTTAGTTAGTTATGGTAACTTACTAAGAATAGGTCTTAGGGTGAGTTGGCTTGATGAGGTGTTTAAGTGAGATGTATGTGGACATTATCCCTAATTAAGATATTTAAATAATAAATATGGTGAGGATAATGAGTTAATTTAATTTAATTAATTAAATTAATATTAGTGGAGCGAAGGGGGCCATGGGTAGGTTAATGCGATGAAGGTTTTTATTTGTCGAGGGACCAAAGGGGAGTGTAACCTAATTTTAGTGTTTACAGATGGATTACAAGCTAAAGCAAACAAAACTAAACCATTGGCTATGTATTTTCCTAGATGCAGGAAGAAGCATGCATTAAGAGATTTTCCTATGGATAAAATAGAAATGTGTCTTAGCTGTGAATCTAAAGAACATAATACTGATGTTTGTTCTTTACTTCCTGTCATTAAAAATCAGCTTAAATAAACCAATGCCTCATCTACATCTGAAGAATTGAATTTTGTTCGGAGACAACCTAACCAAGGGAAATTTATGCTAAGATTAGCTCCTAATCCATGGAAAATGCCATGGGCTACTCAGGCAGTACCAAAAAATTGGGGACAATCACCTTGGGTACCTCAACAAACTTGCAACCCTCAAGATTTGGCAAATCAAGCTTGGTATGCTCAGGGACATCAACAACCATGGGCTGGTCAAGGAAATCCTTATGCTTGGTCACAACCTAGATGGAACCCTAATAATTATTCCCAAGGAAGAACATATCCAAATTAGAATCAACTAACCATCATGGGATCCCCTGCACAGAATTCACAAACTAAGAATGTAGTCCAAACATAAATGCCAGCACAACCAGTAGCAAACTCCATAAACAAACAAACAACTCCTGTTTATGGAAATAAACCAGAAAAATTAGTTGATTTACATGCTATGGATTGTAAGGGTATTCAAACTAAATCTGGGAAAATAATTAACAGTCCACCCCTTATAATCACTAAAATGACAGAAGAAAATGAAAACCCTAGTACTATTGTTCCAAAAGAGGATATAGAAAGAAAAGAAAAAGGAGCTAGATAGCAACACTATTGAGACTCCACTTCCTAAGATATTTAAAGAAGATATATAAATTAAGGAGTCTGAATTAGTACATGAACGAAGGAAATTGAATATTGAAATACCACTGTTACAAGTAATCAAATATATTCTAGAATTGAACAAATTAATCAAAATGTTATGCGTGAAAAAGCCTAGAAGAAAGAAATAGTATCCCAAGACTATCAAAGTAGATGGGAAACTTGCTGATTTATTAGTAGGAAAACTATTACTTCTCAAATATGGAGATCTTGGAAGTCCTGTTATTTCTATCTCTATAGGAAATAAGGATGTACATAATGCTTTGATAGATTTGGGAGCTGTTATCAATGTAATGACAGTGGATACTTTGAAAACATTACCATTAACGGGTATACAACCTACTAATACCATATTACAAATGGCAGATCAGTCTGTAGCAAAACGAGAAGGAATTATTGAAGACATGGTGGTTATGGTAGAGTCATGCGAATATCTAGTTGACTTCCTTATATTGAAGCCAAAAGGTAAAACATTGGGTTATCCAATTATTTTGGGAAGACCATGGTTAGCTACAGTTGTTGCTTTTATCAGTTGCTGCTTTTATAGATTGCAGGTTAGGTGATATGACAATCTCAAATGGTAAGAACTCTAAAAAAATTTCCTTATATCCTACTACACAACCTTTTACTGACAAGCATGAATAATTGTGGGTTGATTCTCTTGAAACTAATAAGCAAAATTTGTCTTATTTGGCTATGATCACATTGTAGGATCATGTAAGAGAAGTAGAAGATATGATTAATCCACCATTGGATGAGAACTTGTTGTCTTTAGTGCAGTAAAAAATAGTTCCGGAACCTACGAACTTAGTTCCAGAACCCGTGAACTTAGTTCTAGAACCTGCGGCTATAGTTTCGAAACCACCACATTTAGCTCTAGAACCACGACAACAACATTTCTCTTTGATTGAAAATGATTTTGCTCTGGAGGAATGATATTTCTTGTGGGGAGAGGATGAATTAATAGCTTCACTTTCAAGTACATAAGGAAGTGGTGAAGAATTTATGGAAAGTAGCAGTGACGAGGAATTTGGCCCGTAAAGAGATAAGTATCATAATTCTTATTACTATCCTTTTTCCATAATTCTGTCTCAAGGAACTTTTGGAGATGTTGTTACATACCATATGTTGTTACCACATGCATGTCCATTAAATACTTTAATGAAACCCTTTCCACAAATCAATTCATCACATATTGGAACCAATCATGTTGAAATTTAACTAGATAAAACTTTAAACATTAACTAGGTAAATTTGTCTCTATTGGAACAACTGACAACTATACAGAGAGCTCCCAATGAGAAGCTAACGGACTTCAATTCCATATTTCAAAGGACATGGGATAGAATCTCAGTGACAGTAAGGCCAACAACTAAAGGTGCTTTCTTATACTATCTCAAAGCTTTAAATTCTGATATTTCTATGTTAATCCAATCCATGGGAGGTGCAAATATACCTACAACTTATAGCATTGCCATTAGGGCTGAGAATTGTTTGATCCAAGCTGGTAAACTAGCACCTAGGCCTCCCATGCCCTTATATCTAAACTTGGAAAACCAAGCACTAGTCAAGAACCTACTTTAGCTCCTATTCCCACTCCTAGAAATGAGAGTTCGAATGAAACTTATACTTCATCCTCTAGTGCCTCAAATGAACTTCAAGAAGTCATGAAACAATTACAAAATTTAGCAAATGATCTGGTTACACTCAAGAGGCAACAAGCTCAAAGTTTTAGACCTTCTTATCAGTTTCAAACTCAACCTAATAGGAAACCATATCAGCCTAATAGGCCACCCAATCTAGCTGTAAATCAAAATCAAGTAAGACCTCCTATCAACAAACCATTTCAGCCCTATAACCACAATGTTGCATCTACCTCTAAAGCCTTAGTTCCAGTGCAAAATAATATAGCTCAAGAGTATGATTGGTGTTTCCCATGCAATGAACCTCACAACTAGTCCATGTGTTTCAATGGTGCTTTGAACCAAGCTTTGATGGTGACAAAAAATAGAGTAGAGAGTGAGGTGAGTCAAGAAACAAACCAACAACAAGGAACATATCAACAAAATACAACTCCAGATGAGACTACACTCATGAATTGGCAGGCTGAATATTTTTGTGGTATGAATCAAACAATTTCTCAGAATGTAGCAACTAACACACGGTCAAAGAAGAGAAATATTGGTGAAGGGAAGCCATTAGCTCTAGGTGATCCACAACCTTCCATCACTCCACAAAGTGTTGGAAAGCAAAATGTTGTTCAAAATGTGCAAAGACAACCCAAGCCACCTTCTAGACCAGCTCAAATGCCAGCTATTGCAGCCCATGTAAAAGAAAATAATGTGCAGGCTAAGGGGCAGCAAAGAGATGTTTCATCCCCATTTAACATCATTGAACAAATGAAGAAGATAAATGTGAATATATCTATGTGTGAATCACTATCCATCCTAGGCCAAAGGTGTACACTACAAGATTTCATGAAGAATTGGTTAACTTCAAATCAACAAACTCATATGCAAGAGAAGGTACTCACAAATGCTGCTTAGCTTGAGGGGAAGCATGGAGGATAGCAATGTAAGGTTTTGAAGCCCCCTCCATTCTATGTTTCATTGATCATTGGGAATAAAATAGTACACAATTGTATGATTGATTTTGGGGCAAGAAGTTATGTGATGCCCAAGTAAATAGCTGATCAGTTAGGCCTCCAATATGAAGTCATATCCAAAGGGGTGGTGCAACTGGATGGGACAATAGTAACAATAGTAGAGGTAATTAAATATTTGAGCCTCACTTTGCATGCATGCCCTAATGTCACTATTTTTCAAGATGTGTCAGTGATAGATTTACCACCACTTTTTGCCCTATATTTGTCAAGGGATTTCACAGCTAGAATTGGAGGCTATTCATCCACTGATTGGTCACACATGTTGTTCTGGACTAGATATGGAACTAATGCCACAATCAGGTATGAACCTATTGAAAACTTTCACATTGAGCCTCATACTCTAAGCCTAATCAATGCCAATTGTTCAACATTTGATCAAGAGGATTATCTAGGAACAGATGAAGTTGACACCAAAGTTGCAAGTATCCAAGATTTGAATCTTGATGAATGGGAAAGCAAGGTAAATTATTTTGATCCCTACAAGGAAATAGAGGAATATGAACTAGGATTTTATTACATGCATGAAGAAAATCAGCCTATTTAGAGCATCACCAAGCCAGGCAATAAAGATGACAATGAGGTATGGCAGATGTTCTTTGATGGATCAAGAAGTAGAAAAGGTGCAGGGGGAGCTATGCTTGTTTCACCTTAAGGCATTAAGTATTATTCAAATTTTATATTTCATTTTGCATGTTCTAACAACACTACTGAATATGAAGTTTTGATACACGGATTGCATTGGTTAAGAAAGAGAGGTATCAAAAACTTACAAGTCTTTTGTGACAGTGAGCCGATTGTTAATCAAGTTAAAGGACAACATGCTGCCAAAAATGACTTACTCAAGTGTTATAAGAATAGGGTGTGGGACCTCATTGAGGATTTTGAAGACTTTGGAATCAACTCCATCCCTAGGAAAGAAAACCAAGCTGCTGATAGGCTTGCAGCAGTTGGAGAAGCCTTTGATGTTGTGGAGAGTATCAATGAAGATAAAGTGCAACCAAACATTCATGTGAATGTAAGGCCATCAGTGCCAAAAAATAATGTAAGTTCACAAGTGTTTGAAAGTGACCAACAAATCATCAATTTCTTGCAAGAAAAATTTGAGTTCTCAGCCCAAAATTAGGAAAATTTAGAACAATAATATGGTGATCAAGTGGTACAGGTGAGAACCAACAAACTGCCAAAAGGACTTGTCACTTTGGAGTCCATATTTAATCCTAATGATCAATTTAGGAAGGAGAAAGAAAACATCTAAGTCAAGGGAGAAGATTTAGTGTCCATCTCAGTAGGAGAAGGCAAATCACTTCAAATTGGTAAAGTGGTAACCAAGCAAGAAAGGTATGAGTTCATACAATTTTGCTAAGAGTTCCCAGATATATTTTCTTGGAGTTATGAAGACTTGAGGGGTGTCAATCTCAAGCTAGCTCAACACACAATTGAATTATATCTAATTGCTAAACCCATCAGGAAAAAACAAATGCTGATCAATCCACATATGGAGCCTCTCATGAAGAAGGAATTGAATAAGTTAATAGAGGCAAGTATCATATTTCTCATCAAGCATTCAAGATGGGTTGCAAACTTGGTTCCAGTTAGAAAGAAGAGTGGAGAAATAAGATTTTGTGTAGACTTTAGAGATTTGAATAGAGCATCCCTCAAGGATCATTACCCACTTCCTTCTATGGAGCATATTTTACAAGTTGTTACTGGCTCTGATAGGTTTTCATTTCTAGATGATTATTCAGGGTATAATCAGATCATGGTAAAGGAGGATGATCAGTTCAAAACAGCCTTCACCACCAAATGGGGAACCGATGCATATAGGAAAATGCCATTTGGGCTGTAACTACCTTCCAAAGGGTAATGGATATGGCATTCAAGAGATTGATCAACAAAATAGTGCTGATATACCTAGATGATATTACTGTATTTTCTAAAAGTGCAGTAGATTATCTCTTTCATTTGAGACAAGTGTTCCAAAGATGTAGAAGATTTGGGGTATCCTTGAATCCCAAAAAATGTATTTTCCTAGCTCATGAGGGAAAGCTCCTAGGCCACATTATTTCTAAAGAGGGATTAGTAATCGATCCAGAGAGGGTTGAAGCAATAAAAGCACTACCATTACCAAGTCACAAGAAGGCCCTTCAAATTTTCTTGGGAAGAATCAATTTTGTTCAAAGGTTTGTTCCAGACTTTACAGCCCTTGTCAAGCCAATAACTATGATGTTGAAGAAAAGTATGGATTTCAAATGGACAGCTAAAGGTAAGGAAAGTTTTGAGGAAATCAAAGAGGCTATCTCACAAGCTCTAACTCTTATTAACCCATATTTCTCTAAGGAATTTATCCTTTATGCATTTGGCGGTGATGATACAATTTCTGTAATTTTAGTACAAAAGAACAAAGAAAATGCAGAGCATCCAATTGTCTTCTTTAGAAAAATCTTGGAGGACTATGAGGTGAGGTATTCCTTCATTGAGAAGCATGTTCTTGTAGTAATTAGGAGCTTGAAGAAATTTTAGCATCTAGTTTTAAACAACAATTTTAAACTGCTGGTTTCTCATGTGGGAGTTAAGGACTTCCTCCTCAACAAAGACCTAAATGAAAAAATTACAGTGTGGATAACTCATGTCATGGAGTATGAAATTGAGATCAAATTCACCAAGTTGGTCCAAGGAAAGGGATTGTGTGAGCAGCTGGTCTTGAGTAAATCAATGGAAGCAATCAATGGGAAGGATGTTGTTTTGGTGTTGCAAGACAACCAAGAAAAAAGAGGTGTTCAAGAAGAGAATGGTGGTATGCTCACTCCTTACTAGACCCAAGACATAATGCAATTCTTACAAACAGGCCTATGCCCTCTAGAGATGAAAAAAACCAAGAGAAGACACTTCAGATTACAGGTTATCCCATATGCACTTGTTGATGATGTCTTGTTCAAAAAGGATATAAATGGAGTGCTGCTGAGGTGCATTAGGACAAATCAAATTAAGAGAATGTTAGAAGAGTTCCATGGTGGATCAGCCAGGGGTCATTTTTCTCCCAGAGTGACAACCCTCAAGATTATGAAGGCTGGCTATTATTAGCCCAAGGTGTTTAGTGATTGTTATGCATGGATCAAGAGGTGCAAAAATAGTGCATTCTTCATAGGCAAGAAAATATTAGTAGATCTTCCATTGCACCAAATTTAATTTGACCCCATTCATGTAATGGGGTTTGGAATTCTTTGGAGTCATTAACCAAAACTCAAGCCAAGGACACAAGTGGATTCTAACAGTAACAGACTACTTCACCAAATGGACTGAGGCGGTGGTACTCAAAGAGGCAAATGAATCTAGCATTCTAGACTTCTATGAGGGGATAATAACTAGTTTTGGTATACCTTCCACCATAATATCAGATAATGCATTGAAATTCATAGGATCAAAGGTAACTGAATGGGCTATTAAGAATGGGATCTATCTAAGCACTTCATAAAATTATTACCCTCAAGGTAATGGCCAAGTTGAGTCTACCAATAAAAACCTATTAAAGATCATCAAGAGGAATCTTGATGAAAATTAGAGGACTTGGCACACTAAACTTAAATAAGCCTTATGGGCTAATAGGATAACTCCCAAGAGATCCACTAGTAACTCTCCATTTAGACTTGTTTATGGAAGAGAGGCAATCTTGCCTATGTCACTTGAGTTACCAGCATTAGAACTCATGAAGCAATTGGAATTGTTAGAGTTTGAACCCATGGAGGTTAGATATGCAGAATTGATGGAACTCCAAGAAATTAGATAGCATGTAGCAAAAAAAATGGAGAAGGACCAAGCCTTGATCAAGATAACCTTTGATAGGAAAGCTAAGGCTAAAACCTTCCAAGTTAGAGATTTAGTGTTGAAATGGGATGCAGACCAAGCAAAGCTAGGAAGGCATTCAAAGTTTGATGCCATTTGGAGTGGCCCCTACATGGTCACAAAATGTAAGAACAACAATGCCTTCCAATTGTCTACATTGGATGGTGAAGAACTGCAGATTCCAGTTAATGGAATCCATCTAAATAATTGCTACTAGAAAGGAAAATCCTCACCTTGTACATATCAGCTTAGATTTCCATTCCTCTAAGTGCTTGTGCACATTGTTTTGTTGTAGCTTAGTTTTACATTTCCCTAAGTGCTTTGGCACAGGATTTGTTTTCCCAAGGATGCATCTTTGTAGGCCATGTTCCAGATCAAGTGATGTTCTACTTTCACAATCTTCTTTCTAGAAATTTTCTAATGAGTTGAGAGTACCAAGCAGTTAAGTTGATGAATCCACTGCCCAATGGATTTCTTCAGGCAGCTGGTCACTTCATCCAGTAGGTAGATGACCTCTCTGAGTTACCAAAATTGTTATCCAAAATAATCCCCTTACTTATTTTGACTAACTTTCTTTCATTCCTTCCTTGTGTCTCAGTAATTTTTTTTACTTTTTAAGAACTCAAAATTATCTGGAAATGGCCTCATCAGATAGAGAATTTTATCACCTTTTCAGAAAGGTAAAATTTTCCTTCTAACTCCTTGTATTTTGCAAGTTATGGCTCGGTGGAGTTTTTGAGGGAAATTCTCCCTAGGAAGGTCTGCAACCAATGAGGATGCGCCATGTGGCGGTGGAATGGTGGGTCAGTGAAGGTAAGTTAAAAAATTTCCAAAGGGCTTGGCGGGGCCGCAAAGAAATTTTTTTTCCCGAAGGCTCGTGAACCAATAGGAGGCCACCACGTGTTCATAAGGCTGGTAGAGATAAGAGGGGAGGAGTAAAATTTGGTTTTTTTTCTAAAAATAGTAAAAGCTGCAAAGGAAAGAAAATTGATTCAGGCCCGTGCCAAATCAAAGCGTGCCACGTGGCGGCGAGGGCATGGCAGAATTTTGGATTTTTTTCCAAAATTCCAAAAAGTGTAAAATGGTCATTTGAACCCATGAACCAATGGGAATGCACCACATGGAAGTAGAGTGGCGGGGTGTGGAGATTTTAGGGGAATTTTTCCCAAATTCAAAAAAGGGGAAATTTTTTAGGTTTTGGCCCGCTGACTTGATTTTTGCCCCAGTTTTTCCTTGAATATTCAAAGGGGCATATATTTTGATCCAGAGCTCATTTTTTCTCAATTTTGGTGTCATTGGAAAGCTATTGAAGTCCTCTACATGATGGAATCTTTAATTTTTTTGGTGGAGTTTAGTGAGAGAAAAATGAAAAAAACACCTTGGCATGGGGAAAAGATCAGAACCGACATTCAACCACCATTTTTGATGTAGTATGGCTTCCATTCTTATCCAGCATGGCTAAAAATCTTGGGGAATGAAATTTTAAGGGTACCCATGCTATTTTGATGGATCTGGTTAGTGGTTAAATCATTCATTTCAATATTCCCACATTTCTCCTTCCTGAACTTGGGTTTTCAATGTTAAAAACCAGATTTGGCTCATTTGTAAAGGGTTGGACATTTTTTATGTTCTGCTGGCTCCCTCCTTCACCCTAGCAATTGGATTTATGGAATATCAGACCTTTTTTAGGACTGCAACATGTTTTCTACCTCCTTGCTATTGTAATGCACTGTATTCAAAAATGGAAATGACAATACAAGCTCTACGAATGAATTTTCAATCCTTTCTTGTGTTGTTTGCTCTATCCTAATCCTTCATTACAATTTTAGCAATTTGTGCATGATTTGTGTTACATTTTTATAATATGTGTCAATCTGTAGAAATAGATGTTTACCACTCCTTTGGTGTATCACCTTGTTAGTTTAGTTTTATCTTCTTTTCTCTCTTCTATCCTTGTCTCCTTGGTAAAATTAGAGTAGGATTTTGAGTTAAACCTCTGTAAATTTCATGTATACATCTGATCAGAGGAGTAGAGGAACTAGCCTTTAATCTGGAGAGTTTTTTTTCCCATTTTTGCAAGTCCCACACTTGGGGGAAAAGATTCCATGTTATGCAATCACACTGGATGCCCATTATCAAGCTAGAAATATGAGAAAACATGAAAGGGTGCTGCTGATTTGCACTAACATACACCATATTTCACAAAAAGGAATTCAGGTTGATCAAAACAAAATTAGGATCATTTCAGATTTACCTATCCCTTAGAACCCCCACAGATATCAAATCATTTCTAGAACATGTTGGGTACTTATTGTCGCCAAATCACTACACCCCCCGAATGGCCATGATGTGAATAGGACGTTCAGTGTGATTGGGACACATGGGATCACCTCTCAAGCTGTGGGACTTGGGCTCGAGGTGAACCTCTAGAGAAGGCCAGCTTCCTCTTCCTAAACTAAGTGATGTACTACTCCTAGTGTAACAAAAATGATTATCTAGTCCTATGCTAACATTTTCATGGGGTTTTAGGGAAAGAGTTTTACAGAAATGAAACTATACTAGGGATGGTGATGCACCGAATAAAGGGTGTCTTCAGATTTAGGAAGGGTTAATTTGAAGAGGGTGTGTGCACCACAGGTCAACTTCACCTACTGCAACTTAGAGAGGGTACAGGATACCACAGGCTAAGAGACACGCGTTCCTTTTGTTAAACTTTATCAGACCGAGAAATATACCAGTTTCCCAGTGAAGAAGGATGAACTCAAGAAGGGTGAATAGACACCACAACTCAACTGCATGCAATACTTCACCACTCGATAAGCACAGAACTCCAAGAACCTGCAATAGAAACTTAAACTTGCACAGTGTACCTGCAAGTATGAGAAAGGCACAAAGAAGCATAGAAGGATGAAAGGACCGAGATTAGTCACAAAACACACACTTTTATTGCTTCAATAGCATGCACAATGCATCATACATTCAGAAGAGGCAATAGTTGCCATTACAGTCTTGAAGAGGAGGCTTGAAAGTTCTCTCAACACACAAGAACAACTTGCAGAAGAGAGAGGACCCTTGAAAAGTATACACTCTTGCCTGAGATATCTAACTGTCCAACTTGTCTGAACTGTTGGAACCCTTTGAAATGAGCTTCCAACTTACATTTATAGAAGAATATGTGAGAAAGAAGAGGAAATGGTCATAATTACCTTCCTAAATTGAAGGCCCATGATGTATTTATTGCAGTTAGTTGAACCACCTGAGAAGGTTCCATCATGGGTCATTAATTGCTTGATGACCAAGTCTTCTCAATTAATTAAAAGAATATTTAAATAAAATATTTAAATAATAATAATAAATATTATTATTAAAATATTTAAATAAAAATATTAATTTAATTAACACAATGTTGGGACCCCCCATTGACCCGTTTGACTTGAAGAGGAGGGGGGTCCATGTGGATAGAGTCTGCACAAATCTCAACTCGGTGAGCTTCGAATCCTCTAACTCGGTGTTGCACTCGATTTTTGAGCCCACACTAACTCTTTCCTTGCTTTGGTAATCGCGCTCTTTTGCATTGAGTCCTTCGAATGGTGAGCTATCAAACTCGATTCTTATCATTTTCCTCTGTTAACTCGAGGCCATTTACGCATTCCTCATTCAAACTTCATGAAACATCACCACGAGCTCCCTGCGAAGTCACTGAGCTCTTCATCCAGCAAACGATCTTACCTTTCCTGGGCTCAAACTCACTTGAATGTCGAGCTTAAACCAACATTTCTGAAAAGAATGGTTTTACCACAATGCTCATGGTTCTTCCTTATCATATAACACTTGTAGTAAGAATGTTTTAGCTTTGCCATAATAAGCACAATTGTACCCTCCAAACGATGAGAAAAATGCCATTAACAATAAAGACCTAATGCTGCCATGATGATGACCTAGGCTTATGCCCATAACATGTCGATAGACACCCTTGAGACTGATTTTTTGGCCAAAGAGCCCTTCGGTATTTTGGCAGTGCACTCGGCAATCTCGGCTCCAATCAACAATTATGCCACTATTGAAATCTTAGTATGGCATAGGTAGCTGTGAGCTACACCATATACTCATTCATTTTTTTTAGAAACTAAAAAAGATCCTTTATGTTACAATCTGCAACACATAAAATAATCCCTTCAAGAAATACATTAAACAACTGGGGCAGCCAAGAGCACCTTGAAAAAATGTACAGGTAACAACCATATGAATTCTCCCTTAGTCGTGGATCAAAGCTAGTAGAAATAAAGCTCGATAAGATTAGCTTGAAACTGCAGTATAATCGTCCATTTGTTAAAACAAGTTTCTCTGAACCTGGTAAAGGAATACTTTATTGTCTGATTGGACGCACATAATGGAAGGGTATAAATATTACGTACTACCCACAGAGTTTTTCAAAGAGACCATTTACACGTAACAAGGATGCAGCATGCAAAACGGCCGATTAGGTATTTTAGAGTTGACCTTCACATTCAATTCGTTTCTAGGAGAAGGAATGCTGAGCAATATGAATCGTTTCATTCTGCACCGTTTTAAACCTTCATCTCCTAGTTCATGGAAATTCTATGAAGCCTTGAAGGTCGTGACTCCAATCCATCGTACACGGCAGTGAATATTTGTTTCCTGCAGTTGTTTGAAGCGCTAAAAAAAAACGGCTTCTATTATATTGCAGCATGCCTGTGCACCAAATGCGTGGGATTTTGCCGCGACCACTGAATGTTCAGAACTGTACGCTGGCAAAGGCGAACTGAATGGGAACTGGGAGATCTACGCTGGCAAGGGAGAACTGATCAGGTCGGGCATCTGTTCACTGCATTCGGTGAAACAGTATGAACGCCTCGTGAGGAAAACCGTGTCTGTTGGAAGCGCTCAAAAGAAGGCTTCTTCTTTATTGCAACACGCCTGCTTTGATCTCCATGCACTCGCCCGCTCCACTCGGCATTTGACTCGTTCCTCCATCTGATCCTATTTACACGGCCTGCGCGGAAGTCTGATGATGGTTTTCCACCTTAATATTTCCACTTGGCGGTGCTGCTCCGAATCTCCCCCGCGTGGAATTTCTTCCTTGGCTTGCCATCCACGAAAACCCACTTGGCATTTCTCGCCTTATTTCCCACGTCCGGGATTGGAGTGCGGGGTTTTGTTATCATTTGGCCATATTTCATTTTGGACAGATGGCCACCGACTTCCACCTTTCCGCTCAGCGTGAGGAGATATCATTTTCTTGGTGCAAACATTTCAGCTGTAGCTTGTAAGGTGTGATAATCCCGACAGAATCCTTTGTGCCCGCCAACTTAGTGACTCGTTGAAGATGCTCATATAATTGCCAAAGCAAATTATGCTCCATGAATATTCTGATATGAAACAGTTCCACCTCTATGAGATCCGTTTCCATGAGTTGCATTGTAAAATAAATTTAATCAAGTCTCCCGGGTAACACTCTTACTGTCACTTAATCGATTTTTATAAAAATATCTTGAAGGAAAATCCCGAATTTGAGGATGCATTCGATGCTGAACAGATAAAACATAGTTGGACGACCTGCTTGTTGGAAGCGCTCAAAAAGGCTTCTGCTATACTGCAACATGTCAACTGCCTGTGCACCAAATGCTCGGCAGAGGAAGGTCTGAACAACGCCAACGAAAAAATATATACTGTATTCACTAATACCCTGGCCCGGCATTCTTGCTGTCTCTGCGAGCTTACCATTGAAAAATTATCTCAAGTAGGCCTCTTAGTTTTGCATTAATCAATGAGCCCTAGAATTGTATCCTAGAAACCATCTTTAATGCATCCACATGAAACGAGTTGCCTTGAATTATCCATCATGCTCGATGAGTCCCATTGATAGGGCTCCATCACGTATCTCTGTTTGCGCAACGATCTCCATTCATTTTATGGCACTCTTGATGCCTTGGCTTGCGTTTGAATCACCCTAGCTCTGCAGAATGTGTCCTAAAAGAAGCTCACCACATGATCTCCAAAATGAACGAGCCACGAAGATGAGTCGAACTCCTTATCTCTGCCTTCGCTTCTGCCTGTGGCTTGAACCTTTCCAATTCATTGAGACTTTATTGATAGCTCAAACTTTGACTCTCCCTGACTTGGCCTTCACTTCCGCATGCATCGATCTCTACCGAGATCCTTATAGGGTTCCCTTCATTTGTCAATTTTCAACGAGCTATATTTTGCATTAACAAGACCTCGTCGAGCTCTTACAACTGAGAGTCCCCACTGAGATGATTTCTATTTGACACTAGGTTCTTTATCAACTCGACCCTGAACTCTCCACTGAGTTGAGATCAACTGGGTGCCTTTCAATGCTAGGTGATCTCTTCATATGCAATTTAGGAATTATTTTTTAATTATTGCATCTCGTTAATAAACGAAGGTGGGTTCTTGGAACTAATTATTTCATTTTGAACGTGACAGGACCCCCTTGTCCAATCTTGCCAGGTGTGCAAAATTGGATAACAGACCCTTAACAACACATTCATGCCTTTTGTTTTTCATGCTACCTGATAACTCATGATCAGGACCTCATGCTGAGGACCTTTCCCATGTCTCTTCTCGGTCATTCCTTGGAATGGTAAAACAACATTCCGCAACATTCCCTCTTCTCTTTCACACAACTCACACAATTATTCTTAGATCACTTTTCCATCAACATAGCCTGTAAAATCACCATTAATGACTTGTATGGTATTAGACAATTTGAAGACGAGTCCATCACCAATTTTGTCACCTGTTGGAGGGCCACTACCAATAAATTGTTCTTTTCACTACCACAACTAGAACTAATTAAGATCTTCTATCACACCTGTGCTAAACATATTTCTTCCACTTTACAAATTCAATCATTCCAAACTTTCGATGAGACTTTGTACCATGACCAGTAAACAAGAATTGTGAGCCCTAGAGGATGGGCGGGTAAAGCTTCACCCTAAGAAACCAAAAATGGAATTTCTTCCCAAGTCAACATCCAACTCATACAAGTCTAAATCAGCCACCAACATCTTTTTGGTCAAACTCCGCTCCTAAAGGAAATCCTACCACTGAATGCATTCGTCAACAACGAAACTATACACCCCATAACATAAAATTATGCGCAATTTTTGAAACATTTCTTGCCTCTAACATTATATCACTTCCAACCCATCAGACCTATTGACATATCGGTATCAAAACCCATTTGGTACCATGATAATTATTATTTTAAATTCCATAGGGTTAACGGCCACGACATAGAGAGGTGTCACACATTCCGAAATGTGCTTTAGGATTCAATTGACAAGGGTGAACTTCACTTAGACAACCCAAACACACCCCCAAACCAGAATCTCGACATATTTAAACAACCTTTCCCTAACCACCCCTCATCTTATGAATCACTGCAAACAAATATCGTCCACACCATCAATACAATAACAAAAGTTGAGCCTATTCTGTAGCTCATCCTTTTACCCAACAAAGAAGAGTCCATAGAGCCAACACCAGAAGCCAATGAAATTGAAATTGTAAAGCCTCCTCTTGCTAAAATCAACATACAAACTACTCTAACACCCATATCAACCAGCGATCCAATACCCACAGAATCAATACCAGAGTATGATAAACTTACAATTGTGGAACTGACACTTTCCACTAAATTGGTTTCCATAGCTTCATTAGATGTTGTTCCTAAATCCATTCCCACATCCTGAGGTACAATTACACAAATGACTTCATCTAGATTTTCAAACATAACCATGGTACCACTCAAAACATTTTTAGCCCAAGAGCTTCCACCTAAACCAACCAAGGATTATAGTCATCCTCAACCCATAAAAATAAATAATCTAAAATCAACAAACCATTTGGACTCCATTAATCTCATTATTCAAACTCCTCTTCCCTCATGAGCATCAACCTCGAAAAATATATGCAGTCCATCCAAAACTTCAAAAGGGCCTAATAAACATGGCGTAGTTCAGGTCTTTAGAAGTACTTATTATGATAAAACCTATCATTTATGTGGCCCCCCATCTTTTCATCCATCCTTTCATCCAAGGTGCATTCCCACTTTTGGAGACCCTCTTGTCACATAAAATCCTAGAGGACCCTCCAAACATATAACCATTTCGTATTTCAGAGGCCCTCAACATATCCCTTCAGATCAGAACCTCCCACATAATCCTTCTACTCTCATACCGGTTAACCACCCTATTATTACAGGGGCAAGGCTCATTCATCAAGCCCCAACCATAAGCATGTTTTCCACGTCTTTCATTCCACAGTGGGCACCTACGGAAGAACCTCTCCCTCCATCTCCTATCTGATCCAACTACCCTTTGGAGTCACCACATGTACAAAATCCCCATCCATCATCTGTTACAATGGCTAGAAAACCTCTGTGGCCACTAAGTAAACAACCTATGGCCAAACCATCTACTCCACTTTCTCCGAAGAAGAATAATGTCTTGTTATTATCATCCAAATTCGGACCTAAAGGGTATTATGCTACCATTTTAGATGACCTTCTTCAGGGATCACTCATTACACTACCACCTCCCAAGCTGTCAGATCAACATGGATGGAAACCCATTTGGTATAAGTTTTACGCCTTCTATGATTTCCACAAAATATGAGGCCACTCCATAGAAGATTATATAGATTTTCATCAGAAAGTTGTGAAGATTAGAAGTTTTCTCCTTCCCTCTCAATCGAACACAATAACGACATCAATCCCAACATCACCAGGAGAATCCATCCCTAAAACCTTGATTCTTCAATTTGATGCAGTCCATGTCACCAATCGTACTCAAGATTACGATAAAGCATCATCCGAGCCTCAGAGAAGTAGGACCTCCGTCTCCATACCTCTACCTTTTGAGTTACCAGCTCTACATAGTAAATCTAAAGTCTCAATTTATTTAGCTCTCGAGGAATCCAATAAAAAATGTACGTCAAAATCCAAAATTTCTATACAAACAACAAAACCACCTTCTACTGCAATACAAAAGGTCATCGTTAAACAATTTCACTAGTAACCTATCTAAATATCACTCTATGAACTTGTCCAAACATCTCCTAGTCATAAGCAGGACATGATAGAAGCCCTTCAATCCATCACTATACCTTCTAATGACACATCTTCATTCACAAATTTTGTAGGAACTCTTAAAGCATCGACCTCCATATCATTTGAACCATCAGAGATACCATCTCTTAGACCAGAAGATCATGACTTACTCGTCTTCATCACTACCTAGATCAATGATATTTCTATTAAAAGAGTCATGATTGACAGTGGTGCAGTCATCAATATCATATATTCTCTTGCCTTTGACCAACTTAAGTTACCTAACATAGTAGTCACCCAAACTCCTATCCTATTACAATACTTTAATGACAAAATCACACCCACACTGGGCACTATCATCTTACCACTCAAAGTTGGTGTCAAAACTATACCAGAACTCTTCTACATCATAGAAGGAGAGTTCCCATATAACACGTTATTAGGACACCCTTGGATACACAATAGGTGTTGTGTTCCTTCCACTCTCCATCGGTGTCTTAAATATGAACATGAAGGTCAGAATTATACAGTCCCTAAATCCATTCACTGACTGTTACATGACGTATCATCCAAATGACTTACTTGTGTCTAAATCTATGCCCGAGTCTTCCGATCAAGCATCCACTAGCACATCTATACCCTCTTCTACTTTTCCAGATGATTCTTCTGTCACCGAAGCCATGAAACCCCTCACTCTCAAGGAATATCACCTTCTCATGCGTAACTCCATTCCATCACCAAAAACATATGGTCACCCTAAAAAACAACCCATGCATGACCTAGATATAGGGGGCATTATCTCTTATGGACCTGCATACCTTAAAACCAATCTTATCTATGGTGGAATCGAAAATCCATCATCTCATCCAGTTTTTCCACCTCATACCACATCATTCACATCAAATTTTAAATCCCTTGACAATCCAAATTTCACTCACATGTATCTCTGTTGTTGTGCACGGAAAGGTTTCGGCCTTGGACGTTATGAACAAGGAACACATGACCAAAATATCATTTGTACCCTCAAACCTCACAAGAAAAGTGGTTTGGGATATAAAAGGTCTAATTTTGAAGTAACTGAGCCCACTGTATTTGAAAAAAACATGTCAATCACTATCTTTGAACCAGAATCATCATCTCCCAAAAACCTCATGGACACAGACGAAATTATACCCATCCCACCTAACATTTTTTAATCAAAATTGTATCTTTAGGACCACTCACTTATCAATCCAAACAGTCCTCTAAAAAATTACCACTTGTTCATCTAGAAATGGTTGAGGAAGACTCACCCACTATAAATATCATTCAGTGTCAAGACGACCAAGATATCCTTTCTCACATGGGATCGGAAGACTGTTTTCTTCATAAATCCTTACCATTTGATACACCTAATATTCTTAATGAATCAAACATCGACTTTAACTTAGGAAATATTGATCAAAGAAAATACTTAGCATAATTCACACAAAGAGTTCACGCGGGAGAGCAGGCTGGATTCAAAGGCGCGAAAGAGCAAGTTCAATACTTAGCCATTTTTGAGCATGAGGTCTATTTTTAGAAGCTGGCTTGCGGAGCACACAATCAACACCGAGACTTGTGTGCCACGCATCATCTATCTTTAGAGGATGGAACCAAAGTTCTTTTGCATGTAGATGATCTAAGTATAGAAATAACACTGTAGTTAACTATCAGTGATCTATAGATAGAAAAATTACATGTGTGGCTATGATTGTAAAAGGTGCACGTGGATATTCTTAGCATGCGAACTATTTCTGGTATAGTAAAGAGGTGAAGGGCAAGTCCCCCACCATATATATATATATGATTTGAGTCACTTAGTGTAAGGGCCCCTCGGATGAGAGAGTTAGAGATTCATGTGTGTATGTGACTAGATAATTGTATCAGATCCATGCGTGCATGACCATTAATATTGTATTAAGATTTTGTATTGTTGTTATGATTGATATATGAAGAATATTGGCTGAACAATAGTGTTATATTGCATGGTTTATCATTGCATGTCTATTAATTCCTTTATGATTAATACTTAAGCACATGCCTATTCATAGATATGGTTCTGTTATAATTGTGTAATGATGGATTAGTTCCTAAGTATATGTATTTATTACTTCATCATGCCAAAATCCTACTATAACAACCCTAAAGAGGGACTTGGTACCTTTTCACACTTTGGGTGAGCACTCAGCCTTATGTTTAGTGATGTGTCAGCGTGACTAGGTGATATCTTATAAATTCTAGGTTACATCATTAGTTCTATTATCGGGACCTCTTTTTTAGTTGTTTCCCTAGAATGGTTCGCGATCAAGACATACCAGTTATCACTTTGGCAAGCATTGAAGAGTGGATTCATGGATCTGGAGGAAGAATACGCACGAAGGTTCAACAATGGATCTAGATTTAGTGCACGCACCTAGGTAGAGCAGAATTTATATGACAGTTTGTACGAGAGCTTCTTTACTATCTTTCCACTAGAGTTATATGAGTGGTTGGACTACATATGCGTCTAAGTGGAATTGGAGATATCACACAACTTGTTTGGACACATGAATAATTTCAAACACTATATGATGTTAATTTGATTCTGGAATCCCGCGGTAGATACCTAATTTTCGTGGTGTTCTAAATAGCTATATTCTAGAGTATTCGATGTCAACTTCGTCGTGCCTGGAGGTAGCTGAATTCTAATTTTTACGGTAGCCCAGGGGGATGTATTTGTAAGGTATTCAATTGGCGATAAAGATATTGATGGTAATGTTGAACTTGGAATATAATTCCTATGGCTAGCTAAAAACTTCCATGCATAGGGGGCAGGAACAAGACTGGTGAAAGATATGACGGATCTAGCGGTAGTAGGGACAGAGGGAAGAGATGTAGTTGAAGGTATGATGAGGCACGCAAGGGGTATTTATGGAAGCAAGCAAGAGGTTGCGAAATGGGATGGCATTATGGAGAGATATGAATCGTGAAGGATTTGAGGCTCATGAAGATGACGAATAGATAGAGCATCAAGAACTCCCCCCTCTAAGAAAGCATGATAGAGAACCACCTTCGGCCTCACATAAGGAAGTGTGCACCAGCAGGTATGACTTGGGCCTGTAGGGCGATCATCTAAGCTAACCTATTGACCTACGCCCTTGCACTTGGTTTTCTAATATCTAGTACAACTAGGCAACAAAAAAATCATTTAGGAAGCGAGAGAGCGGGAGAAAGTCAGCAAGCGAGTACATCAATGGCATGACAAACAACTTCATTATTATTTGGGCGGTACATTTTTAGGCTCATCATTTGCACAGAATATGAGCCGTGCCGAATTTCAGATTCACCTATAGAACTAGGAGTACTTTACAGATTGTAGGGGTTCAGTATAGCACTACTGTCAGAGAACACAGGGGAGTACATCTACAAACCCTATTCTAACTTCAGGTGGGAGGATCAATAGGTACGGGTAGTTCTAGTTCTGATGGATTTTGTGGTTCTAGAGGTAGAGGAAACCTAGGAGGTTCTGGATCGGGTGGTCAAGGCCCACAACTAACCTTAGAATATTTATATGGAGATGTCCCTTTGTCTCCCAGGAGTATAGGGGCATTGAAGATGCTTCTAAACAGGTTCAAATGTGTGAAATATTGTGGCACGCGTGAAATGTATCATGGCTTGTGAACGCAAGGCAAGTCAATTTTCTACTACGTTACATGCGTGTGCACACATAAGCTGGTATAGCAACTTTGACCCCAATCAAACTTCTATTGATTATGCATCATTAAAATATTCTTTTTTGAAAGGAGTTCCATATCCTAGAGTTTGAGCAGAAGAGTATAAGCACACTTAAAGATATTAAGCAAGGCATTACTGAAAGTGTACATGAGTATGATGCCCATTTTAAAAAACTTTTATCTAAGCTATCTTATGATATACATGCAAGTCAACATGCACACTGGTTTGTTTGGGGGCTTGATTACTCCATTTCGAAGGGTGTTATCGCATAAGACATATATTGATCCGTACGAAGCGTTGGAAGAAACTTTACATGTTGAGGGAGTTGGGATTATTGATACTAGTGTTACTTCATTCTTAGAAGCTCAGATAATAGCTATGGTGAAAGAAGTTAGAAAAAATATCAGCAGACTCAACTCATGAGATGCACTCAGGAATCTGGTGTACAAATTGTGAAGTAGAAGGTCACACCAAGGGTAGTTGTCCTCACCGATCTGTACGTTCACTAGTGTTGGACTTTGAGATATTCCATTTGAATCATGACACTAGTCACTATCCTTTGCTGCAACACGAGATCAGGAAGAATGTATCTTCTTTCTATAAAATTTGTAGATACACGATCCATGATACTAAAGGTTGTAGATTGATTAGCCATATCCATGAGGCCATTGATATCCAGGTTGTGACTGGCAAGTGTGGATAATAATTCTAAAGGAAAGAATGAGAACCAGGATTAGAGATTATAATAAAGCGCGCTATGATAGGAATGATGGAAAGATTTGAAGGAGGTCATGGAAGAGGATAGGGATAGCAAGGTAGATATGGGAGGACGAAGCCAAGGTGGAGGAAGAGGTTAGCTCCCTCATGGAACATGTTATATATACAAGCTCACCTAACCACTATAGGCTATGAATGCCCACAGAATATCTCCTGTTCGTTTTGTGGAAAGGGTCATAGTTATGAACAATGTCTGGACTTGTATGAGCATCTGAGTAAGTAGCACAAGAAAGAGAACAAGGGTGCAGGGATGGTTAGGATCCAGTGCATGTAGTATAGAATCATTGGATGCCCAAGTTAACACTAGAAACCAAGGTAATAACAATGAAGATTACCACACGAGCTGAAGCGGCATGTGCAAAAGAGGCATTGCACCAGAAGTCTGACAATCACTAGGGACGAGGTTTTACATGCTAGGTATCTAGATCCAACTCATCAGAAAGAAGTTTATCAAGAGACCATGAAGGTTCTCAAGAATATTCAGGGTGAGATACAATTCTTAAAGGAGCAGTCTCAGACAATGGAGAAACAAAAAGGATCCAGAAAATGCCTATTTTGATATTGATGACACCAAGAGAGGTATGTAGAATGTTGTGTTAGGAGAATATTATTCCTTTATTAGGAGATTAGTTGAAAGGGAATACTCTACGCATGTAGGGATTAAGACTAGAAGACAAATAATCCATGCAAATATCCCTCCTTATAGCATTGACTATGAAAAGGAAATCACTTTGAATGCTATTGTGGAATGGTTGGTTGTTGAGAAACATTATGATTGATACAGGTGCATAAGTCAATGTACTTACATTGGATTCATGGGTATAAATGGGGAGACCTCCATTGTAGTCATCATATAATATATTGTTCATGGTAAAATAAGACAAAAGGATACTCCCATAAGATTCTTGAAAGATTCATCTATAACTATACAAGGGGCAAAGTTAACAGGATATTTCACGAAGTGTTAGCAATCGCGGAAGCAGATAGCTTCGCATCTTTCCTTGGGTGCCCTTGGTGTTATGTAAACAATGATGATTTGAGATTTAACAAGGGTTATATCAGCCTTGGATAACAAGGAAGAAAGGGTTATAATACCTTTGATAGATGGGAAGTTCATGAGCATAGGTGGAACCTTTGAGTGAATAAGACTTGAACAGAATTTATATACGTGTTATTCAGGACCCCAAAGGTCAATGAGCCATCAAAGGAGGGTGATCCTACATTGGGAAGATTCTCAATCTAATCAGCAATACTACAAGTATTTCTTGTGACAATTGGGCTCACGGTACTTATGAACTAGTAGGGTACAAAGCTAAGTACACGTTGTTTCTTGTAAGAAATGGATTTCTCTCTATCAGATGTATAGGTCGCTCCAGTACCCCCGGTATACTGGAGCTGAAGACCTGATTGGATTCTTGTAAGCCATGGGAGGCAAAACTAGGTTGATCAGATTAAGAGATGAGAATATGCTATCATATACTTTACACAGGACAAGCATCATGCTAGTGGGTGGTTCACGAGGATAATCTTCTTGGAATGGGAAGATATTGGAAACTACCTTATCTACTAGGTTTCAAGAAATAATGCACCTAAAAATATTTTCCCTTATCATGGTTATCAACCTATTCAACATCACATTCAACAGTGTGAGAGATTCTAGAAATCAAGATAGGAAGCATTACCTCCTTAACTTTGGGTGCATTAGTTATATTCTACTCTACAAGGTTGTGCACGTGCTTGGTATGTATATGCTGAACTACATAGAGAAACTGGCAATTAGCAGAATTTGACTGCAGGGATGATCTAAACTTTTGACTTCTTCTCATCTAAACCACCAGTGGACAAGGCATTGAGCTCTATCAAGCACTTAACTATGGGGAGATAGTGGGAAAGTAGAAGAGATTATTCAATAATTATTTGGTGAGATAGAGACAGGGGTGCATTTTGAAGAAGAAGAAGATGACTCCATACTACTTGAACATGCTTCCCTTGAGAAAGAGAAGGGGAAGTTGGTTTACATAATTAATGATGAGGAAGTTGAGAACTTGGATGTTGATCATTCACAGGGAGTACGCGAGAGTGTGTTAGACAATGTAGATGTAGATACACGTGCATATCATGAACCTATGAAGACAACAAAAAGTGAATATTGGAACGAAAGCTGAACCTAAGGAAGTGATAATTGGAGATTACTGGTCAGAGTCAGAAGTGGCAAAGATCATAGAATTACTTAGGGACTATGAGGATTTATTTCCAAGAGGGTACCATGAACTTAAAGGTGTGCATAAATCACTTGGAAATGAAGATAAAGCTTAAGGAAGGTGCACGCCCTGTTAGAAAGAGACCTTATGAATGAATCCCAATTTACGTGAGAAAGTAAAGGAGGGAAATTGACAATATGTTGAAATCTAGAATCATTCAACCATTGGATGAGTCAGAATGGGTTAGTCCTATGGTGATAAGTATCAAAAAGGTTGCTTCTATCCTATCATTCCTTTGAGAAACAGATAAGGGTTAGGGCTAGGAGGAATACCTGTTGAATGTTGAGATGGTGTGCGCGTACCGTAGAGAAGAGATCAGATCGACTGCGAAGAACTCCTTTTTGTCTTGGAAGGACTACCTGCAAGTAAGAATACAGGACCACCAGATTTTAATTAGACAATAAATGAGGGAGCTGCCTTAGGCCCAGGAAATATAAAACTTCCTTTCGAAGGTGGTCAGTTCCCCTTTTAATACGAATTAACACAAATGATAACAAAGAAAGCTATTGCAAAAAATCACGATTTAGGTATCTCGTTACAAAGCCAAGGCATAGGAAGTAGCTCCAGGGGATATAACAGGTAAGGTACAGGAACGTTTAGGCATGTTCGGCAGTACCAAATGGTTGGTTTGGTTGAGATAAACGTCACGGTCTTGGTCTAGGCAAAGTTGGTTGACTGATCAAGTCAAGGACCCTAATCATGCTAAAACACAAACAGGTGAGCTCGATTGAACAAAAAGCTACATGATGGGTGGATAAAATTGTAATTTGTTGATTTTGGGTGAGGTATTTAATTGGTGCGGCCTTGGGTCGGGCCAAATGGTTGGGTGCGGCCTTGGGTCAGGCCAAATGGGTTGGTTGCGGCCTTGGGTCGGGCCAAATGGTTAATTGCGGCCTTGGGTCGGGCCAAATAGTTGGTTGCGGCCTTGGGTCGGGCCAAATGGTTGGTTGCGGCCGTGAAGTGGGCCAATGAAGTTAACAAAGGGTTTTCAGTGAAGGTGGATATAGGCGATGTTGTGAGAAAGGGTGATTAGTAAATAAGGGCAGAAATTGGGGAAAAGGTGGGATTAAACCGATATCGATTCTCTATGACCAGTATCAGTTAGATGACCGATACCGGTTCTTTAGGGCATAATATAACCGGTATCGGTTATAGGTCAAAAACCTATAAAAAGAAAAAATATGGCCTGTCATTGTCATATTGTCAATTTGAAAACAAATTTTAGTTGTCTGAGGTCTATTGTTGAGATTGGTGCATTTGTCAGCTGAGGTGGCACTATTTGAGTGGAGAAGTGAGTGATTGGTAGGCCCTAGCGAGGAGGAGGCAGCATTTGATTGGTGGAGGACCCAGCAGAGGAGTTTGAGAGCCATGGCACAGCCAGGAGGAGCTGGAGGTGCTGGACCAGCTGGACCACCACCACCCATCCCACCACGACGACATGTCATCGTACCGGTAGGTTTGAAACCCTTCATTGTGTGAATTTGATGTTGTTAAGCTATATTTGGGGGTTTGTGTAGGAATCCATGTTTTGATAAAATAATGAATAAATTGAAGTTATTTGAAAAATGAAGAGGATAGATGGGTTAAATAGGTCAAGGCAGCAGGGTGGGTAGGTTTTTAGGGTGTTTGGGTGGGTAAATAGAGATAAATAGGCCAAAAATGGATTTGGGGGGGCGCGTCAGGTTAGGCTCCGTGATTTTTTAGTGACCGATGCTGGTCACTAAGCGACCGGCATCGGTCAAGCAGTTTTGGGGTAGGGTGGGTTTGTGGTTGACTGGTGTTGGTCGTACGTCAACCGGCATCAATGGAGAGGGGACCGGTGGTGGTCATGGGTGACCGGTACCAGTCCATAGCTAGGATTATTAATTTGGTTGGTTGGGTTTTGTTTTTGTTTTGAATTTTTGGTCGTTGTTGGGGTTGTTGTGTGGGTGTTTTGGTAGTGTTTGGGTTGTTGTTTGGGTGTGTTGGTATTAATGGTTTGGGTTTTGTGTTTATCGTTGGGATTTTCATTTTTGGGGGTGAAGAGGGAAGGGGTAGAGGTTGAGAGGAAGGGTGAGTAAAAGGGGGTATAGAAGGTTAAAGGAGTTATTGTGATAAAGAGTAGGGCTAATGTAGTGAGTTGGTTTTGTAGGCACGTCAGTAGCTGACGATGCCGGATAGGATGCCCCCGTTGTTGAGACGGATGCGGCCACACGTATCTGCAGCGAAGTGGGCCATCATGCACAAGGTGGGACTCGACGGAGTCTAGCATTATAGGGCGATAGATAGGGATCACAGTCTGATGGTTGCCGTCATCGAGAGATGGGATCCGGCGACCAATGTGTTCCATCTCCCGACGAGAGAGATGACGATTACACTGGAGGATGTGTATCGCATCCTTAGACTACCGATTGATGGAGAGGCAGTCTTCCAGGTGGATGCAGAGATAACCATGGACAGCATTTTATAGGTATTCGGGGATGTAGCCGCACTATTGACTTATCACAGCGCGAGCATTGCCTATGGGGACATGTATCGCGCCCATAGACATGAGACACGGCTTGCTGTGTTGATGATGATCAACATCACATGCTTCACCCTCCCGGACTCAGAGGGAGGCCGCTTTCCATGGGCACTGATGGGGGTACTACACGAGATGGTGGAGGAGCATACATGTTATGCGTGGGCACCAGTATACCTAGTGTAGTTATACAGAGAGATGTGGGGCTATCGCCGGATGAGGTGATTCAGGATTTGTTCTACATTCTTATTACATTGCTGGGAATATGAGCATATCATATGCATTCGACCAGTAGGGCTGCCCCAGAAGCCAGGGCCACAAGTGATTTATAGATATGGCTTTCAGAGGTGGCTGGGGGTCATGGGCCAGCCACGAGTAGTTCTCACCGGACGGTATGTAGCGTATTACCGGCATGTATTAGAGGGCGTGACTGCCCTGGATATTGTATGGAGGCCTTACAGAGGTCATCAGCCCCGCGAAGGAGCCCGATCATAGTTACGTTGGATCCAGTATACATTCTGGATAGCCCACACAGCCAGACTCAGCGGCTATTAGAGCAGAGATGGACCAGCTCAGGGGACAGGTATAGTTGTTACAGGGGCAGCTTGCTGCTGCATAGGCACAAATAGGTGTCTTACAGGGGCAGTTAGCCCAGGTGCAGGTACAGGCACAGGCACAGGCACCACCACAGGCACCACCAGTGGCACCGGCACAACCACAAGTACAGGTAGTGCCACCGGCACAGCCACAGGCACAGGTACCACCACCGACATAGCCACAGGTATAGGTAGTGCCACCGACACAACCACAGGCACAGGGTGTATTGGTAGGATAGGGGCCATTGGTATTAGGAGTCGGGGGACCAGCCCTAGCAGCTATGGTGGCACGGGCTCGTTATATGGAGGTGAGAGCGGAGGTCCGGTACTATCAAGACTAAGAGGTACAAAGCTTTTGCAAGACAAAATAATCTTCTATTCAATCTAATTTCAACCGGAATCTTCACAAATATGTAGGAGAGTTTATTCCTATAATGTAGGAAACAACCCATGAGTTGTTTTAACAACTCGTTATTACAAACCAAATAATGACTATTATAATTATGAGTTGTTTTTAAACAACTCATAATATAATAATAAAATAAATACAAATAATGTTAACACTAACATAATCCTAACATTCACCCCCTTAGTGTGAACATTATTTACTGATATCACCCCCTTAATGTGAACACGGAAAAAATTCACCATAGAACTGGAACCAGAATCGTATGCCTCTGCATACTTTTAGGTCTACATACTGCTGGCTTGGATCTTGCTACACATGACCAATCTGCTTCACCACAGTGAACCCCATACCGGATGATCACACTTCCACCTATTCACCTACATACGTGAACTCAACAGTTCCCGCTTTCACTTCCAGTGAACGCTAGATTTCACCGGCCGATCGATGTTAGAAGTACGACAGTCAAAGAATCTCTGCAGTCAGAGGATCTCTCCATTTCAGCTACCCTCCTATACAACTGTTCTCAGCACCCAAAATACATATCTTCCTCATTTGAATCAAAACAGGGGAAGAAAACCACACATCATTTTATTCTGCACACCACACAACTGAAATAATATAAAATATTGCCACCAAATTTTAATGCTACCCCATCATTGGTGACTGACGAGAGGCGTTGATCGCCCTCCATCCTCCGTTGCCTCCGTCCTCCAGTTTTACATACCGCTTAGGTCAGAGAAATGTGCTCAAACTTCTTTTCCAAACTTCTCATTTTTTGTAAAAGATGGTCTTTGTATTCTTTAGCTGTCAACCTTTTTATTTTTAGAGATCTAGGTGGTTCAAATTCACTGTCACCTTCATATCCTTCTTCTAAATTCAGCATAGCTGAATTTTCTTATTCTTGTATATGTTTTATGTCTCTCTCCATGGTAATTGGTTCCATGAGAATACATTGTTTTCTTCTTTTCTTGACCATTGTGAGATAGGTGTCGGATACAACCGAAAATGCACCCAGAAGACAATATGACAATGAAACCTAAATGAAATAAGGACCCGACAGACAATACTTATACACAATGTATCTTATGGTTTAGACACCAAAAGTATTAAACAACCTATTTAAAAAAGTAATAGAAAATTACTTTTTAATGTCTTACAACTATTGACAAGACTCGTATTAATACAATTCGACTTTATCACAAAAAACTAACATGACTAATTACCAATTTCTATTGGAGGAAAAAATGGATCATAAATAGGAGTCTCTAAATTTTGGTTATTGTAAATTGCAGGAGAAACCCCTAATCTAGCGCAAGTAAGCTTAACTTGAAGGGTAAAATACGGTGAACCTGAATCATGGCGCTACCAATCCGCAATCTTGAAGAAATTCCCAGCTCGACCATCACACTTCCAATTGGATCTGAGGGACTTTTACATCTGGATTGACTTTCCGTAACAATAGTGAAATTCACAGACAATGCGCCAAGAAGGAATTAGAGGCGGAGTCTTCCAAAATGCCCAATACCAAACATGCAACAATGATTCTGATTTAGATAGCCGCATGCACAGACACATAAAAATTATAGGTTCGACTTTCAAAAGACCAGTCGCCAATGACTCTATCCTTGCGAAGCAATCACACTACCATGTTTTTTTTAGCACGGAAATAGAAATAATGGTATGTGTAATGGCACGAGGTATATGAATCAAAAGACTCATCTCAATGCAATTTTCCACCAATCCACGTGGAAGAAAAAAAATACAAAAACTCTAGTGCTCCAGAGAATATTAATAATCTTTTTATCCATGTTGCTCAGGTATATTTTGACGCCATTTTGATACTAATATGCAAATATTTATATTCAGATTAAAATCTGTGAGCTTTGTCAGATTACACAGATTATAGATGCGTCTATGTAGATTGAGATACATAGAAATAAACGCATTTCCCTATTGAGATATTACTCCATTACAGGGACAAGAACAAATAGTTCACTCTGGTACCAAATGAGAGGTACAAAGCTTTTGCAAGACAAAATAATCTTCTATTCAATCTAATTTCAACCGGAGTCTTCACAAATATGTAGGAGAGGTTGTTCCTATAATGTAGGAAACAACCCATGAGTTGTTTTAACAACTCGTTATTACAAACCAAATAATGACTATTATAATTATGAGTTGTTTTTAAATAACTCATAATATAATAATAAACTAAATACAAATAATGTTAACACTAACATAATCCTAACAAGGACGTCCTTGATGGTACTGGGGCTGACTATCAGCCGTATGCAGTGCATACAGTGGAGACCTCGCGGAGTCAGAGATCCCAGGGTGGTGCAGCTACAGCCGGTGGGTCGGTGACAGGGAGGAGGTGGGAGCTAGGGCCAGGACCCGCAGGGAGAGGTGCCGAGGGTGGTGGGGAGAGTTGAGATATCCTTGGGTCAGAGTTAGATGTTTTTGTGTGTACATTGGATAGGAACTGGTCTGCAAACTGGATATGTTTATAGAGGCCTGCGTGCCCACATATGATGTATCCATTTATTTATTCATTTATTATATATACCGGCCTGTGAGCCAAGTACGGGTTATACAGTTGACACCGGCCTACGAGCCGAGTATATTTTTGATATGAGAGACTGGCCTGCGAGCCGAGTTGATATTTTTACAGTTATTGCAGCCTGCGTGCCGGCTTTGTATTATTATGAGATCACAGAGGCCCTTATGCAGGGAAAGTTGTATATTTGAAACCTTTGATATATATATATATATATATATATATATATATGAGGATTTTGACCCATATGTTGTGTTTAAAATGTTTTAAGTATTTTGTTGATGGTTTGTGAAATTGAATGTATGATTAGTTTGATCCACATGGTTTATATATTGATGGTGTTGATGTCTTTTGTTAAGGGCTTTTTGAAATGGAATGTATGTATAAATAGATGATGAGTTTAATTCACATGTTGTGTATGTTGATGGGTTTGATGTATATATATATATATATATATATATATATGTGTGATTTGGATGACAAATATTGATAATGGTGTTGTTATGCAGGAAAAAGAGGCAGGCGCCACAAAAATTTGCAAAAATGAAGAAACGGCTTAGGTTTAAGCAAAAAAGGGGACACATGACCGATATTGGTTATGCCAGAATTATTTTTCCTAAAAATAGAACTACTTGGTTGGCAACTTAAGTTCTTATTTTTAGCATTCTTATTTTTAGAGTCATGCAACAAGTTAAATATGTGAATGCGACGTTGTTTGACGACTGATACAGGTAATTATATGAAAGAATTTGAGTGATAAGGAGGAAAGAGATAGGTGAAGTGAGTGTGGGCTGAGATTCAGAAGGCAGAAAGACAAGTTATATTTGAAGAGGGTGGTGAACATGGCTGAACAAGGAGAAGCATCCCGTAGGCAGGGACGAGAGGGAAGACAAGTTCCACCTCAAGTTGATGCAACCCAAGAGGTAAACGTTTTGGTTGTAATTTGATTCTTGCATGTTTTATGAATAGGATGAGAGAAGTGTAAGTGGGTAAAGATGAGAAAGAAAAGGTGATAGGCAAGGGTTTGGGATGGGGTGAGTGCCATGGGGTAGGTAAGCAGGGTGGTCACGTATGTTTTTAGGTATAGATAGGAGTAAACGGGCAAAATAATTATCGTAGGTGTATGTTTTTAAGTAGGGTAGGTATATTTTTGAAAGTGACCGGTATCGTTTAGAGATAACTGGTATCGGTTAGAAAACCGGTATCGGTTATCCATAACCGATATCAGTTACTTTAAGAGTTTCCAGAATTTGAGAAAAAACCCATGGAGATTTGTTCTATTGAATAATTATGTGTCGTTTTGATGTATGCAGGCGGAAGCAAGGTTAAGGATGAATGATACTGTGCTAGCGTTGTTGTCACGAATCCGAGAGGATGTAACACCAGCTGAATAGGCATTGATAAATCGTTTGGGGTTAAGTGGAATCCGCTATTATTCACGAATCGCGTGTAACCATGCTATGTTGCAGTCATTGATTGAGAGATGGAATCCAGAAAAGAATACCTTCTATCTGCCAACAGGGGAGATGACAGTGACATTGGAAGATGTGTTTCGTATTTTGAGACTCCTAATGATAGGAAAAATAGTGTATCAGGCGTTGCCTAGCATAGGGCAGGCAGCGATAACAACAGTATTTGGTTCAGCTGCACGAGATTTGACACAGCGAGGTTTAACATTTACGTATGGTATAATATATGCAACACACCCTGAGGAAACAAGGTTGGCCATGCTATTAATGATAGCGGTGGGGTATTATGCATTACCGAGGGCGGAGGGTGGAAGATTTCCAAAAGCATTGATGAGTGTTATTTGGGAAATGATAGAAATGAGCTTGACTTTCGCATGGGCACCGCATATCTGGCAGAGTTATATAGGGGTTTATGGGCCTGCAAGTGAAAAAACAAGACAACACTGGATTGTTCGTAATTATTACATTGTTAGGCCTATGAGCACATTGTTTGTGTGCGTCCAATAGGCCGACCCATCGAGTTGGGAGAGGCAGGTGTGTAGAGGTTGGGATTCAGACGATGGGTCCAGACAGAACAAGAAGCAAGATCCCAGGCCGTGATAGATGACATCAAGTATTATAGATAGGTATGGGAGATGGTGACGATTGTGGATATTTATTGGAGGCCTTACGGGAACTATATAGTGACAGAGAACATAGCTGAGGAGTTAAGGGGTTTGGAGCGATTGAGGTGGATCGCAGGGCACAGTCCGGGTGAGTACGAGAGGATTCCTCTAGATCACGTGCGGAAATAATTTGGGTTCGTTCAGGATATACCTATGACATATAGACCAATACATGAGGATCGACGCCGAGGTAGCATTCTCACCTCCCTGGCCTACACCTCCAGAAGGGCCAGAAGAGATAGCAACCAATCGTAGGGTAATGGATGCGGGAACGACAGAGGCCTATAGAGTATGGTGGGTAGCAGAGCTGCGAGGTGCACGTGAGCACCCTGACATAGCTGTGATTACAGCAGAGAGAGATCGTCTGCAGGATTTGGTTTACCAGCTTCAAACATAGGTGAATGAGACAACGGGATTATTAGAGGTTTAACATAGTTACGAGTGGAGAGACTAGAGGGAAGATTCCTTCACGCGAGAGGACGTATTCGTATGTTACAGGAGATGTTGGCGGATCAGTGGGAGGAACCAATGGCAGTGGCACCTTTGAGGATGGAGAGGCCAGGTGAAGGGCATCGACGATCACGATCACCACCGGATTCGGGAGGAGGCACAAGGGTCTAAGTGAATTTCATAGGAATATAAGAATAAATAAGGATGCCGACCTGCGAGTCGATGCTAGAGAAGGTGTATTTGTTTAACATCTAAAAATAAAACTAAAATATGTATGTGGTTTTGAGTGATGATGATAATAATAAGAATGGTTGTGTTTTTAAATGTTGTTTTTTGTTTGTTTTGAAAAAAAAGAAAAGACAAAGATGACTGTTGGCAAATAGAAAATACACAAAAAATATTTATATTTACAACACATGATAGGGTATGGTAGGGGGATGGTCGAGCTAAACCTTGGGAGACCCCATGTCTCCTAAGTGCTGCCTACATAGCCCATTGCACAAAGCAAGGAGGGGCCTCAGACTCGATGTAGTTCTCCCTTAGGAACCAAGAGAGAGGTGAATTCAGGCAATTTGGTTGTGGTTAGGCAATTTGTCGGTTGGTAAAAAATTTGATGTTGGTAGGGTAATGTTGTTGGTGTTGGTAGGGTAATGTTGTTGGTGTAGGTATAGGTGAAGTGAAAGTTAGCATACCCAAGTAGTAGGGAATCGTGTCCTTATTAAGGTCAACACACAATCCTAGAGTCGAGCAAAAGAGGAAAAAGTGTCCCGTAGTTGAGAAGAGCTAAACAAACCACATATTAACATAGGATGAGCTTGAAATCCCTAGGTACCTTGCATAGGCGAGAAGTCGATAGGTGAAAAGAGTCGTATAATCACAATATATCGGATTATACGTCACGTCCCTTGAGTTTTGTTGTTTTGACGAATGGTGAGGTGAGGTGGCCGGTATAAGCTGGGGTGCAGAGAACTTATTATAAGATGATTATTCTGACGAAAGAGAACCAAACCTAAATAGACAAGTCCATGACTCAAAAGTGCTTTTGAATGTGGCTTTTATTTTGCTGTATATAGACTGATCGATGCGGGAAGTCTACCAAGGGATATGTATTTTTTATTACTCTTGAGGTCTTCCCGAAGCTGATCAATGCGAGAAGCTTTTGATAAAGGCTGACTGTGTATAGTTGTCCTTCAAGGGAGCAGTCTATTTTATAGTAGCAGATGCGGTGTTTATGTATAGCTGTCTTTCGGGGGAGCAGTCTATATATAATAGCAGCAATAGTTTGGCATATAGATTGTCCCTTCAAGGGAGCAGTCTATGTATAATTTAGAGGTCTAGATGTCCGTTGGGCATAAAGCATCTAGTTTTGTAGGAAGTTTGACTCAAGAAATTCCCATAAGTGTTTAATTAAGAATGTGTCATTTTGATACTTTGAAGTCACGGACTAGACTAAAAAAAAGGGGAAGGCATATTTAAGGGGAGGTGATAATCAAACCATGTGAGCTTGATTTGATTTTGAGATGTAGGAAACAAAAGTGTATGCGGTGGTAAAAGAGCTCAAGGGACGAGCGTAAGGTAGATAAGAAGTGATATAACACTAAATTCAACAGTAGAATGGTCAAAGATGAAGAGGCATTAAGGGGCTCAGGCTCCGGTTTACCCATTAAGCGAAGTTAAACGATAAGTGCCTGATCCATAAGTGTGAGTGATAATGTAAGGCCCCAATCCAATTAGGAGCAAATTTTCCACGTTTGCTCTTTTCTAGTTTGGTTACATGTTGATTCTCTTTGAGGACAAGATCACCAACCTTAAAGGTACACTCATGAAGTCACTTATCATAAGCACGCTTGATGCATTTTTGGTAGATTTGAAGGTGATCAAGAGCTGTAAGACGTCGCTCGTCAAGAAGTTCTAATTGGGCTAACCACTCTTGGCAGAAATCATCGTTGGTGAGAATATCCTGAAGAGATATTTCTGAGGGAGGGTATTTGTATTTCAAAGAGGCAAGACAGCCTCGGTACCATATACCTAAAGAAAATGGTGTGGCATTAGTGGAGGTATGAATACTAGTACGATAAAGCCCAAAGGGCAAAGGGAATGTGATCATGCCAATTTCTTCCAGAATCATTAACAACTTTCATAAGGATTTTGGTTAGGGTTTTATTAGAAGATTCAGCCTGACCATTGGCCTGTGGATAGTAAGGTGATGAGAAACTAAGTTTGACACAAAAGTTGTCACAAAGGTCTTGTAACAACTTATTTTTGAAAGATTTACCATTATCTGTTATTAAGCGATGAGGAATACCAAAATGACAGATAATGTTGATGGTTAACGAATTCGATGATTTTTTTCTTTTTTTGGTTGAAATGAGTGGAATGGCCTCCACCCATTTTTGTGTAATATTCTGTTGCTGTGATTATCCAATGGTGATGTTACGAAGAGGGTGGGTGAATCTCACCAATAAGGTCTAAACCCCATTGTGAGAAAGACCAAAGAATCTCGTGCGACCTGTAGCGGATGGCTAGGAGTATGTTGAAGGTTGGCATGTTGTTGACACATAACACAACGCTTAACATATTCATAGCAGTCGTTATTAAGAGTAGGCCAATAATAACCTAGGCGAAGGATTCGTTTAGCCATGACAAGGCCACTAAAATGTCTGCCACAAATACCGTCGTGAATTTTTTGGATGGTATAGGTGACCTCCGCACTGGTTAGACATCGAAGGAGGATGCCATCAAAGCCATGTTTATAGAGGAGTCCCCCAATGATGACATAATGAGAAACACTTTTAAGAAAAGCACGTTTTCCGGTACTAGTTAGGTCAGGTGGGAGAACAGAGGTTGTAAGGTAGTCATGCAATTGGTGGTACCAGGTATCCTGCGAATTAGCAGACACATTATTTATCATACAAAAAATCGGGGCTAAGTAAGATGGGGCAAAGAGTTATTGGACCAAGATGAATATGTTAGAGTTAGTTGGTGAGGTAGGAATTTGTCCACAAATTTGTTAGTGGAGCGGGGAATGGTCTGGATAGAATAACGAGTAAATGAGGTCAAAAGTGAATCCACGTAATGTTTGTACTTTTGAAGTTCCTCATTTTTACATTGGTAGATGCCCATAACTTGATTGACTACCAATTGAGAGTCACCGAAAATATTAATGGATTTGACACCTAAGTGTAATGCAACCAAGAGACCCAAAACAAGGGCCTCATATTCCGTTGTATTATTAGTGCAGGGGAAATCGAGCCGGAATGAAAGAGGCATAGGCTTAGTGTCAAGAGGAATGAGAACAACACCGGCCCCTCCGCCACGCTGGCATTTGGATCCATCGAAGAAGAGGGTCATTGGATACAACTCTTGCCTGAGTGAAAGAGTGGCAATGAGTTTTTCAGGGAAATTAAAATTGGTAAATTGTTCCCCAGGTAAAGGGGCGTTCGCAAGTTGGTCTGCAATAGTTTGTCCTTTGATTGACTTCTGGTGTATAAATTCAAGGTCGAGGTCAGCAAGGAGCATAAGCCATCGAGCGATGCGTTGGTTTAGATGTGGTTTGGTATACATATAATGAATGGGGTCCGCGTTGGTGATAATAAAAGTTTTGTGATTCGGGAGGTAGTGTCGGAGTTTGGTGGCTACGAATGATAGGGCTAGGCACAATTTTTCTACATGTGTATACCTAGTCTCATAATCCACGAGAGTACGAATTATATAATAAACAACTTATTATCGATGCTCTGAGTCACGATGTGCGAGCATGGCTCCTACGGCGTGGTCGGTGGCGGAAAGGTAAAGGTAGAAAGGGTGATCATCTTGTGGTGGGATAAGCACGAGTGGCTGCAAGAGATAGGCTTTGAGAGCTTCAAAGGCTTGGTGACACTCTTCACTCCATTAAAAGGCAATGTCCTTTTTAAGAATGTGATGGAAAGGCTGACATCGATCCGAGAGTTGGGAAATGAAACACCGGATAGATTGAAGTTTACCTTGCAAACTACGCAATTGTTTGAGGTTTTTGGGTGGGGGCATTTCTAGGATAGCTTTGACTTTAGATGGATCGACCTCAATGCCATGCAAAGAGACAATAAAGCCAAGAAGTTTTCCCGAAAGAACACCAAAGACACATTTCTTTGGTTGAAGCCAGACCGAATATTGTAACAGGCGATCGAAAATAATGGTTAAAACATCGAGATGTTCACTACGATGTTTAGATTTTCCAAGAAGATCATCGACATAATCCTCAAGGATAGTGTGCATAATGTCATGAAAAATGTAAGTCATAGCCCACTGATAGGTCGCACCAGCATTCTTAAGGCCAAACGGCATGACACGATAATAAAAGGTTCCCCAAGGAGTTATGAAGGCAGTTTTATGTTGATCGGCCGGGGCTACCAAAATTTGATTGTATCCCGAAAAGCCATCCATGAGAGAAAGCATTTCATGGCCCGTAGTGAGATCAACAAGTTGATCAATACTTGGGAGGGGGAAGTCATCCTTGGGGCAAGCGAGGTTAAGGTCTTGGAAATTCGTGCATATCCGAAGTCCCCCTGTCGCTTTAGTGACAGGTACAATGTTAGAAATCCATTGAGGATAGTCAATAGGCAAGATGAAGGAAACAGAAAGAAGTCGTTGAAGCTCTTCTTTGACCAAGAGGGCAATGCGTGGATGCATTTTTCTCAGTTTTTGTTTGACTAGTTTGGAATCAGGGTTTAGGGTGATGTTATGGACAGCAATGTCAAGATCAATTCCTGGCATGTCAGCGTAGGACCAAGCGAAAGCTTGGTTGTGGGTATGGAGAAAAGTAGTAAAGGTGACTTGTTCTGATGCGTTAAGGGATTGTCTGATCTTCACAATGTGAGGATCCTCCTCTGTGTGGATGTTAATTTCTATAGTAAACTCATTCAACATGGTTTGAGTTTCAGATGGTAATGCGCGTTGAATATAGGAGTCGTCTACACCAAGGTAAGTGAGGATGGAGTCATCATCCTGGCACTCAACAACATTAATCAAAGACGAATCCTCTTCAATCATGTCTGGATATAGAAGGGGAAGAGAAGATGGATCCTCATTATCGCGTTGATAAGTGAGAGGACCTAGGAAGATAGCATTTATGAAAAAAAAAGTTAGAAGGGATAGATTCAGGGTCTATCAACTCTGTGGGTGACAATGGCAAAATGGGTGATGATGGTTTGGTAGGGGTGACATCGTCATATTCTAGGATACAATTGACACGAGGTTTCTCCAGTGTAAGTGTTTCAGGAAAACCGAGACCACTACGATCATTGTGTTTGCGTGTAGTCACGGGAATGAGTGTATGTCGGCCTTGTTCATAAAGACCAAAACCAAAGCCTTTCCAAGCACAGCGAGTTAAGAAGCTGAGGGAAAAACGATGATTTGTCAGGTATTGAAAATCATATTAGAAGGGAACCACCCCAAGAGGAGGTTCAGGGGTAACGGAGGATGCGTCGACACCCCCATACGTTAGGTTGGTGCGGCAATGAGGTGGTCCGTAGGGGATTACCTCCCCCACGTGATGGTCATACGTAGGATGCGCATGTAACTATCCGTACTCCTGTGGGGTATGGAAAGAACTAACGTTATATAGGCGGTATTCCCCCAGCATAAGGCGTTGAAAAACATCTACTAAGGGGTCGGAGGTTTTGATGTTATCTGCGGGAAAGGAAGTGGTATTTGTGACGGCGGTTTCATTGGTTGAAGGCGTGGGTGCAGTTGAAGTAGATGGTTGAGGTGCGGTTGAAGTGGATGGTTGGGTTGGATGAATGGGTGTCTTGACTGGTACAAGCACATCATTAGGGTGATACAACATATTATAGGTTTTGAAGGGGGGAGGATCAGCTTTTACAGTGTAGGACTTCCCCTCGTACTCAAATTTTATGCATCTATGTAAGGTGGAGGGAACACATCCCATAGCCCGGATCTAAGGGCGGCCTAACAACATATTGTATTGGAACTCTCCCTCAAGGACATAGAAGAGTTCGGGTAAAGTGCGTGGCCCTACACGAATGTTAAGGATCACAGTACCTAAGGTAGAAGTAATAGCATCATTGAATGACCGCAACATGATGGGGTTGGCACACATGCAGCTAGAAGGGATATTCATTTTTTGGAAGGATTTTGAAGAGATGATGTTTAGGCTAACGCCCCCGTCAATCATAACACGACGCACCCGAATGTCCCAGACATAAGCTGAGATGAAAAGAGCAGGGTCAGGATCTTCTACACCAAAGTCGAAAATTTCGTCTTCGGAGAAACTGACAGCAGCGGCTTGCTATACAAAGACGGAAGTGGTTGGGGAGATGGGCTATTTGGTGAGAAAAGCAACATGATTTGGTGTGAGAATGGAAGTAACAGGAAAGGTTTCATTAGGTAAGAATTCTATACCTTGAAGGATTTCAACGAGAGCTTGTCAATGAGATTCAGACGTCTGAATGAGATCATACAGTGTCATTTTTACAGGTGATTGGTGAAGCTGTTTGATCATGGTTCGGTGGGAAATTCCATTAGAGACGGGATAGGTGGGTCCACGAATAACCTCTTTAGGTGGTGGTGCAATCAGGATGGTGGACGGAGAAAGAGATGCCACAGGTGTGCTTTCTTTCGCTTTCCCATTATTTTTCTGCCCTCGAGTAGCAACACTAATCATATTGATCTCGTGAATACGAGAGGAGGAAGACGGTAGGGATAAGTCATGGTCTTTGAGAGGTGGGGCTATAATAATGATAGATCTTGGTGAGGCGGGGACAGGTGGTATAGGAGAGGGAATTGAAGCTAAAGGTCTCTCTCTTTGTAAGTTGTCTTTCTTAACTTTTCTATCTAAGAGAGGTGACTAACGAAGTATGGCTTTCAACGCTTTGCATCCCTCTACGTCATGTCCTGGTGTGCGGTGGTAAGCGCAGATTTTAGACTCATCATAACCTATAGGTCGAGGTTTAGATGGATCGTAAGGTCTAAGTGGGGGTAGGGAAATGGTCACATTCTCCACCAACATAGCAAGGATTTTGGCGTAAGACCCTTTGAGTGGGTCAAAGTCAGAGGAAGATGAGGCTATTGACGGGGTAAATTCTGGTGATGACGTGGTATGGTTGGTTTGTATGGGTGGTGGTTTAGCCAAGGAGTTTTAATACTGGGTTTTAACTAAACGTGGCTTCTTTGGCGCAGAAGCTATGTTTAGCTGGTTAGATGATGAGGCCACAGATGATGTGGTATCAGAAAACAACCACGAAGAAATAGGAGTGACAACAAACAAATCTTTTGATGATGGAATTTGTTTAGGGTTAGTAGGTGGATAGGATACGTGGGGTGACGGTGTTGATGTACCCTTGGATCGCTGTATGGGTGCAGAAGGCGTAGGTCGTTTTAAAGAAAACGCAGGAGGTATGATATATTGATGCAAGGTGGAGGGATTAGGTCCCAATATGGAAGGTAGGTGTGATGACGATGGTTTTAGTTGTAATAGAGACATAGGTTGAGGAGATTGAGTCTATCTCCTAATTGGATGAACGGCTTTATTTTTAGATAAATCAAGCCGCTTAGGTGGGTGTGTTAGACTGGGTATTGGTGAGGTCCCAAGCGTAGGGGAAGATTGGGTTAGGTTAATAGAGGTGGATGAGGTATTTGGTAGAGATGAGGGGGGTGAAGATGAGAACATAGGCATTTTAAGCTTCTGTAAACACTTTGGGTATATGGTAGAGGCATCTGGGTTTGTCATCTGCATTTGAGTAGAATATGGCGTACTCAAACGTTCCCATAGGACATTTCTATCTTCTGGGGAATGATAATCCTCACGTGTGAGTAGGAAATTTTGTATGGAAGAAAGGTGGGTTGTGATTCCGATCCACTGTGGGTGTGATACAGGGGTTAGATGAGGCACTGTATCAATGGGCGTTAAGAGGTCAACCGATCGCTGAAAAGATTTAGGCGATGAAGAACTAATAGGTAGGAGGGCGTGTTTGAGAGGATCTGTCATTTTTAAAGAATGTGGTGATGTCGGTTCAAGAGGTTTCTCGTCTAAGGATGAAAAAAGAAGTAGCGAGCCTTCCTCTTGTACAGCCAGAATGGTAGAAGGAGACGTTTGGGAAATAGATAAATTAGATAACATCCGCTCACAGTCTTGCAAGGATGTGGTATAAGAAGGCTCATTTGTGAGAAGGGAACTCTGGGCGGTTAATTCTTTGATGGGTAAAGGAACGGAAAGGATTTCGTCTTGTCTTGATGGTGATGAAGGGGGTTCGGGTTCCTGCATTAGTGAAGAAGCTTGATTCAGAATTTTTTCGATAGAGGCTTTTGGCTGGGAGTCGAAGACTGCATGGATCTCGTGAACACTCTCCTCGGCTAAGATATCTTGGTTTATATTACTTTTAGGAGAGTGATTCGGGAATGGTTTGTTGAAAATTTTCAAATTTTGGTTAGCATGAGCGTTAGGATTATCTAGGGCTATATCCCCTGCATCAACCATTTTCTGCACTATGTTTTTCAACATCTTGCAGTTTTCATGACTGTGTCCCTTCACATGGTGGAAGTTATAGAAGTCATTTTCTTTGTACCAAGAAGGTATGGCGTGAGTGGAATCAAACCCGGAGTGAGGTTTAACAGGAGGTAAGGTAATGGCTTCTACTTTAAGTAGTTTTTCCAATATCACACCATAAGTTTCTCCCAAGGGGGTGTAATTGATGGGCTCAGCTTTATACTTATAGGTGGTTTTTGGCGGGGTATTAGACGGTGGTTGGGATTTGACCATCACTACGTGCACAGCTCCTTTTGATTTCGAAGCAATCGATGGGTGAGGATTGGTGGTGTTAGGTTTTTTGGTGGAATCTAGGGTTTGGAAATTGGGGTTTTTGTTGCGCAACCGCAATTTCTCTTCCTGTAAGGCTCGAATCTCTAGTTTTCGAGCCATAGTAAAGGCTTTGTCAAATGTGCAGAAAGTTTGAATTTGGAGGGTAGGAGAGATGTGTTTAGCACAGGCCCACGTAAAAAGTTTGATAAGTTCAGCTTGAGGCAAGGCATAGGTAGGTTGGTTGATAAGGCCCCACCATCATCCAACGAAATCTACGATAGATTCGTCTTCAAATTGTCGGATGGCATAGAGGTCAGTGATAGATACTTTCTTGGCAATGTTAATGGAGAAATGATCCAAGAAAGATTGGGATAGTTGGTTAAAAGAGAAGATTGAGTGCTGGGTTAAAGCACTGTACCACTCCAAGGTGGGACCTGATAAGGACATGGGAAAGGTGTGGAGTAGTAAGGCATCGTCGTGAGTAATTAGATAGCAGGCATGTCTAAATGAGCGCAAGTGTTGTTGAGGATCCTCCTTACTATTAAAATGAGTAAATTTTGGTAATTCCCATTGAGGAGGATATGAATGAAGGGGGACAGAAGGGTGGATAGGCTCCCGAAAAACTTGCTCGTATGTCAAGTCGCTATGACTTCCTAAAACAGAAGCCTCCATATTTTACATTTTGTCCATCATTTGTTTAATTAAATTAGCAGTTGGATGAGATGATGGTGTGGTTGTGGTGAATGGAGGCAGATTGGGCCAAGGGCCTCCACTAGACAATGGTGGCGTTAAATGTTGATAAGGTATGGAGGATGAATGTGTTGAGGTGACCGAATAGGGATGTCCTATATAAGACGTTGAGGTCATCGGATATGTGTGTGGGAATGAAAATGTGGGCGGAGCTTGAGACGGAAAGCTCGTGTGGATAGGTGGCAGAGAGAAAGTCATGAATGGAACAGTCTGCAAGAGAGACGAGGTAGGAGCAGTCGGCGGTAATGACATGTGGGGCCCAAGATTAACCAAAGGAAAGCCAATCTTTGTCGTATGAACCTTTGAAGCCGCTGGATTGGGAGACGGGGCTAAGGATGCAGAAGGCAAAGCGGAGTTATCAGGTGGAGAAGGAGCTAAATGAGCAGCTATACTGATAGGCATGCCAACAATGAGTTGACCGTCGGGTGTACAGTCAGGGGCATGAGATAAATAGTATCGTACAGCGCTAGGATTAGTATCCAGAAATTTGGCAAATTCCTTATCTCCTAAAGGAATTTTAGGAACCTCACTGGTATCCATAGGATTCCCTATAGAATGTGAAGGGGGTGATTCAGGCAAAGGCACAGAGCAGGCATGTGAAACCATGGCTGTGGCTTACTTCTGAGTGATAACAACCATAGACAAGAGTACACAGTAGGGTTTTAATCTATCAAGAATAGAAACAGCCTCAGAATGTTGAAATTAGTAGGTTGCTGGTTTGTCAGGAACTGTAAAAGACAGTAACTGATATCGGTCTGCTAACTGATGTCGGTTAGACTATAGCCGACATCGGTCACTTAACCGATGTCGGTATAATAAGACTGGTATAAGGAAATATAAGAAGCTGCTGATTTGAGTTTTTAATAATTCTTAGTACATCTATTAAATTGTTTTGAAGTGATAACTGAAACAGTGTATGACAGAGAAACAGAACTGAAAACAAGCAAGAATGCACAAACAAATTAACAGACTAACCCTAGGGTTAATTTTAATCAATTTGGGCTTATGCCTTTAGACGAAGAATGATGTCAATCCTAAACAAAAGACTTAGGGGAAATGTCAAGTTTGTTTTGGCTTATAAGGTTACCTCAATCAGGCGGAGGAATACCGTGGAAAAGGGGGGATGTTTTGAGTTGTTGTGTTAATTATGAAGTGATTCAGTATGTGTTGTGTAGTGAAAGTAAGGTTAATTTTCTGTCAATACCATGGAAATCACCCCCACGTGTAGGACCTGTTACTTAGTCTACGTTCACTAGAATTGAAAACAGGAAGCAAGAATGTAATGCACATGTTTTAAACCCAAATCGAAAATGATATTCGATGAAGCAAAGAAGATGACTTTCACTAATGCAAAACTGGGAAAGCAAGACAAATTATTTTACTAAATATAACAAAATACCGTGTGAAATTTTTAAAAGAAGAAAACAGCAAGTATGCTCCCTATGTGAAAGCAAGCAAGAAACAAAAGAAACCCGAAATGGGTCCCACCGGGCGTGCCAAAATGTTTCGCAGGGAATGTTTCAGGTTTTGGGAATAGATTTTCTTCTATCCTTTCATTCCTTTAAGAAATAAATAAGGGTTAGGGCTAGGAGGAATACCTATTGAATGTCGAGAGGGTGTGTGCGTATAGTAGAGAAAGATCAGATCGACTGCGAAGAACTCCTTTTTGTCTGGGAAGGACTACCTGCAAGTAAGAATACAAGACCACCAGATTTTAATTAGACAATAAATGAGGGAACTACCTTGGGCCTAGGAAATATAAAACTTCCTTTCGAAGGTGGTCAATTCCCCTGCTAATATGAATTAACACAAATTCTAACAAATAAGATATTGTCCAATTACAATTTGTTTACCTTGTTAGAACAATAGAGAAAGGGTTGGTCTTGGTTTAGAATCAAGGTGACTGATGCCAATCACTGTAACCGGTACTGGTTGGTGGTAACCGATATCGGTAGGGGTAATGTTTTAGGGGCTTTTGGTGAAGGTTGGTTGTAAGGTGGTTGTGTTGTTTTATAAGGCTAATAAATGGGTGGGGTTGGGTAATGGGGTTATGAGAAGGACTCAGAGAATATGGGGGGTGTTCTTGGGGTAATGTAAGGGTGGAGGAATGACAGTTAGATGTAGTGTGTTGCTGGGTAGTAGATCTAGGAATAGAATTATGATGTCTGTGATTCAGAAGTTCAAGAAATGTTATTCAAAGAACGTATAAGACTTACTTACTAGTTCCTAATGGAAAAAGCAGGTTCTGGGACTGTGATGATGAAGACAGGGCTCAAGTAGGATGATCTGACAATCCAAGATGAGTTATCTTCTTTCCGGATACTCGAATGAGTGTCACTGGACTCTAGTTATTCAGTTGTAGTCTTGGGCTTGATGTCCTTCTCTGCAAACTTCTCTTGTTTCCTTTTCAGTTGTCTCTATTCAGCCAAGTAAAATTCCGGATCCTTCCAATGACTTCTGATTTTTGATCCACGAAAATCCAACCCTTTTTTTTGGTTGGGAGTGGTCATTTACAAGGAACTGATGGTGGTTACGCAACCGACGGCGGTCGAGTAGAAACCGGTATCGGTTAGGTCAAAGCGGGCTATTTTTGGTAAAATAGCCAGCTTTCCCTCCTTTTCTCCTGAGGGATTAGTTGCGGGCTTGGTCAAGTCATTATGAGGTTGGTTTTAGGTGCGGGTGAGGAGTAATTAGTCATGGGTGTGGATGTGGACCAAGTTATAGGTCTTAATTAGGTTAGTTTAGGGTTAAGACTAGGTCATGATGAGGTGGCGAAATGAGGTGACAGGTATGGCGATGTGGATTTATTAATTATAAGGTAATTAATAAATAATTGTGTAAGGTTTAGGTGATGAGGTTAGGTTGTGAAATGAGATGCAGGGAACAGGGGGTCATAAGACACAAATTTGGTGTCTACAACTAGGGCACCCAAAAACCAAACCAGGGTGCCCACGAGCACTCCTATCCTTCTCTAGGATCCCCCATCTAGTTAAATATACCAGATCTACATTTTTCTAGGACACAATCCATTAACCTCTGCGAATTGGACAAAGCTCTTTTAACTCTCTTTACACATTATGGTTTCATATTTTAATTTCTTACTTGCTCAAGTATTATTTTAGTATTTTAGTATTCATTTATTTACTTCAAACTTGCATTAGATTAGGATATTATTTTACATTTTAGCATAATCATTTTGGTGAACCCCACACATGATTGGTATTTCAAATCCTTCTTTGGGATATCATATTGTTTATCATGGATGCTCAAATTCCTCAAATTTATTTGTCTAATTTACTTAAAATTTATCCTAATTCCTCAGGTTTTCTTAAAAAATCCCTAGACACCATGTATCTTCCCCAAGATACGCCTCTACATCAAGTAAATGTTATTTTTGATTGTTTATTTGATTACCCTAGTATTCTTGATCATCCATCTAATCAAACCATTGTGATGTCAATTAAATCTTTTTATTCTTTGTTTCAAGATAAATTTAAGGCTATGGAGTCAAAAATTACATCTCTCAAATCTGAAATCCAACATCTTAAGGATGCTTCTTAGTCTCATGTTTTTTCTCCTTCTACATCTCATCTCTATTCAATGTCTACTACATGTGCTCATATCAGTGAACCTCAAGTCATACCATTACCAAATCCTCTCACATTTGATCAAAATACTAAGAAACATGACATTATTATTGATTTCCTTAGTCATCAATTGATCACTTTACCACTTACTCATTACTAGCCTCCTTATTAGATAGATATATATCAAGGTCGTCCATATTGCAATTATCATCGAATTAATGGACATAATGATAATGATTTATATGATTTACAAGAGATTATCAAAAATCTTGAGCATCAAGGCTTTATCACATTCACTGCATAACATTATGTTGCATGCCCATCTCCAAATGCTACCTCTCAATGGGTTCCTAAATCTGATCTGTCTATGTCTAACGAGCACCACAACATCACTTCTAATGGTTTTTTTAATGGAAAGTGAAACACCTCTTAAGCAACTGCCTCTCAAAATCAATCAACCTTCTTCTCCTATCAATGCTTCTGCAACGTCATCAATCCCACCTAATTTACCACCATTCAAGATTCCTCTCCATCCTATTCCACTTCCATTAAAAATTCATGTCATCAAATCAACTACTCCTACTGATAGCCAAGACACATTTATGCCACCATTTCATGGTACTGCTATTGATTTTTCCACACATGCTTCCATCACTTCATGCAAACTTGGTCTTTGGTAGGTGACTCTTGTCACCTTACCCCCTAATGACACACATGTGTCCTTACATTTCTTACATGATTGTTGATGGATCTCTTATAATAAGAACCCCATTTCATCTTCCCATTATATAATTCATGGACATGTCTATATATTACATAATCACTCATACATACATACATATACAACCATCTATTGTTATTCACACATACAATACAAACTCTCCTCATTCCTCACATCACTCAATCAAAAATACACTATCTATTATACTTTATCACCCTCATGCATCACCTATTTATCATCGAATAACATACTCATCAACATACACTTGGGGGAATCATTCTTTTCCCCCTCCCCTCTTCTAGCACCATCAATTGTCTCACATATTACACATATCACATCTAATATTTTACATTCATCACACACATTGGCATTGACATTACCTAATGATGCACTCTTGTACTTCAGTTCAAACTTCACTGTTGAGGGAATCCTATACACATGAACCTCACACATTTCACAATAGGAACTTCACATCATGTATCTTCACACATATTACATACATACATCCTACATCCTACATTCTACATCTTACGTCTTAAATTTACTATGCATCTATACATTTGGTCTCATCCACGCATATGGAATTACATAATATACATACTACATTACACACTACACATTACACATCACATAATGATTTATCCTCACCACATCTATTACACATATTACACATCCTATTCATCTACTTATACATGTTACGATCACTACCCTAGGACGCACTTTAGTCCCTCAGTCCATACTTGATTTTTGAGGGTATATAGCTCAAATGGACCTCATCACACTCAACCATTCAACCTCTTTATCATGTGAAATTCCTAGACTAGTGATATACACTTTAGGCTATATCATCACTTCCTCTAACATCATCTAGTGATATGTGCTCTAGGCTAAATCATCACTTCTTCTATTATCTTGTTGTGGCATACACTTTAGACTAAATCATCACACATTTTCACACATCATCTCTATGTCACATATCATCATTACACATTCATCAAACAATGCTACACATAACATATAGTTCAACCATTTCTCAATGATGCACTCTCGTTTACCATTCATTTTTTATTGTTAAGGGGGCATAAATAAATAAACCTCACTGCATACAATTCCATTGACTTGGGAGGGGCATGCGGATCCTATCATTCAGTCTACATTCCATTCCATCCATCCACAACATAATACATATCTTGGTTGTATTTAATCTTTCTTGTATTTACTTCTACATGTTCACGCTATTACACATGTTATATAGATATCTTGTATGTCATTATCTTGATCATACACACATGCACATTCACTTGATTTCTAGTTGTGATCGTATATTATATAGGTCCATTTCACATAGCATGGATGTTTGGCATAGTACCTATTACCAATCCCATAATGGCTCCAGGGGGCATCTACTTTCGTACAATATAGGTGTTATTGTTTTTTTTTGTTTCATAGCACACTACTTTATCATATTATACACACATTGATGTACTTTTCATATTTCTATCATGCTAAAAGGTGCTTCATGTGAAACATTTTTTTTGTAGAACTACTTGATTCCATGGTTATTTGTAACATTATTTGTTACACTAACTACCATTATATGCTATTGTTTGTTGGCTTTTCCCTTTGTCTTGTGTACACACTTGTGTATTTGGATTCGTTGATCACTATTTTCTTGTGACATCTTGAGTGATGTCCCATGTTTGTAACCCTCTTTTTGTGGTCTATATTGTCTTCTTATTTTTTTATTTATATCTTAGCATATACATAGTTTTTTTAGCTTACATGTCATATTTTACGTGAGTGCTTGTCTTTGTCTGTACTAACACATTTTTCCTAGCCACTTATTTGCATGTTCCTTGGTTTTTACCAAGAACATTCCCCTTCCCCCTGCAGGGCACAATTATAGTGATCAGTCCTCTTTTGTGTCGCACACTGCTTCAATGGCATTACATGTGCCTCCAAAGAGGAGGGCATCATTTGGGTGAATAAATCACCCCATATAGTATTTTACACACAAACAATACCAGTACAACACAGTTCAAGGCTCATAATCAAACTTGGGTCCTTAGTACAATGTTGCCTTTTCTGGAGCACCTATTAACTAGGGGGTAGTTACATAGTGATTAGGTTCAACATAGTCTACAGAACTCTATATAATGGAATTTACAGGGTAGATTATCCTTAGCACATGCATTGTTACACACCATATGTAGTGTTGTTTTATGTTGAGAAATAGTTAAATTTTAGAGGATATCATGAGACCTTCCTCTCAACACTACTTCTATGGTGTCGAGTTACCTAAAAAACTAGACAATATAAAGATCTCTATAGTTTTGGGGAGCGGTCAAAGGTTAGAGGATGACACCGAATAGTTTCTCCCTACACTTATTTCATTGTATTGGCATGATATCACTTGAAACTCTCACACATGTCTACATAATCCAAAATATCCTTTCTACACTCTTTTCTCATCATGGATTAGGTGTACATGTTCCTTTTTCATATTTTCAGCATTTTCTTTTTCATACTTCCTTACTTTTTATACATATACATGTGTATTTGAATACTTGATCATCTTATCTTTTTTAGGTCCATCTAAATGGGAAGCAAGAAGTCAACATCAACAAAAACATCAACAAGATACTAAAAAAAATTACATCATTCACACATCAACATCTACACACACATTTTCACCCTAGGTTCATTTTCATCACCTTTTACACTTTTGTTTCTTATTTAGTCTCCACGCTTCATCATTTATCACTCTATGCTTTTTCTAGTCCCTCGGAACACTTTCAACATCAATATACATGCATATCAGGTATGTATATCTATCTACTTTATGTTACTAAGCATTACTCTCACGAACATAAAATGGGGGAAAATGCAGACACAAAAGCACTCACTTTGGGTAATTATCTAGTCTCAATCACATACTATTATTTGCATGACTCCTAAGTAAGAAAAGTATAGATTAACCCATGTCTTTGGCAACATTTCTTTGGTTTATGCTTCTACTTTGAGTCTTTCTCTCTTACTTGCTTAGTTTTTCTTTTCACCTTCTAGTTTTTTTTCAATCTTGACACTAACACCCAGACAGGATGTCAGTACTATGTGATCTTATCCCCTCTAGGAACCCTTGTCCTCTTTGTACTTTGGTCACACTTTTTGGGTCCTTTCTATCTGTTTGAGCATTTTATATATTTTTTCATCCTTTTCGGGGTTAATTAGGAAATTCAAACAAAGGAATCATATAAATATAAAGTTATGTGATCATAATAAGGGACCAAGAACTAAGCATCTACTATCTCCACCTAAGGTTGCATCCATCGAAGGAATCTAAGAGATCCATCACAAGGTAAAAATGATGGTTCATCTACATCACATTCATATAAGAGGGGACACCATTGTTTCTACGCATACATTATTTGCATTCTACATATATTTACTTGTTCGCTACTCACAAAGTGAGACACACACAAGAGAAACCTAGGGCACAATTTCACACACACACACACACACACACACACACACATAAAGAACTACATTGGGTCTGAGATGTATAGAAATACTTAGTATAAGTCCATAATTTTGGTAGTTAACGATAGTCCAACTCCTTCATTTACATATTTTGATTTTAGGGTTTGTTGCTTTATTTGGTGTTTCATAGGTGTTTCATTCATTCCATAATTACAGAGACATTTGGCATAATAAAATGATATACATGCGGAAAAAGTTGAACAACTGCAAACCTCTAACAACACCTTAAAGGAGGTTTTCTGAGAATTTATGCAGACTAGGGTGCCCAAAACCTAGACTAGGGTGCCCATGGGCGGCCCTATCCTTTTGCAGGCACCTCAGTATAGTCAAATCTACTAGATCTGAATTATTTTAGGATTTTATGTGATATTCCTCCATCTTTTCTCATCCAGACTTCATTGCGACATAGTCTAGGAACCCCTACAAATTAGTTAAGGATCTTTTAACTCTCTTTACATTTTAGGGTTTCATATTTTCATTGATTAGTTTCTTGGGTATTATTTCATTATTTTAGTTTTCATTTATTTAATGTAAACTTGCATTAGATTAGTCTATTATTTTACATTTTAGCATAATCACTAAGTCTCTCTAGTTACTCTTCCTAAAGGGACTCAACGAGGAAGATATGGATGCTTTGGACTTACTAGGAGCTGGGGAAATCTCCAAGGCCACTTTTGATGAGATTTGTGAATCCTGCAGGAATTATTCTATAGAGAACATGAAAATAATAAGAAGTGTTAGATCAAAGGGTGGATCGAATTCCAAATGAATTGGGTAAATATATAAATCAGATATTTTAAACATGTTCAATACCATGAAACATGAAATAGTTAATGACATGACCACCCAACATGATGATATTCATGAAAAGAAGAAGATAGAGGATGCCGAGGAAACACTTACAGATTTCTTCCATTCTTTCATAAGAAAGAAATTTTATTACTGATGTAGGGGACTGGTCAACAATACTGAAGGGAAGGAGGCTGCACCAGAGTTCAAAATAATAGAATTAGAGGATGGGAAAGTTTTCTACATTTCTCAAAGGAATCTATGACCACTAAGACAAGGAGGTATGTCATAAGATCCCATGCCATATTTTTAAATTTTGGATAGTATCTCATATATACAACCCCACCTAGGGCTAATACTCAGCAAGGATGGGCTCCTTACACTAGCCAATATCAATAGCCATGAAAACCTCAGTTCTCAAGCCAATAGTGGTAGCAAACCCTTTAGTCATGGAAGAAACTTTCAAGAGGAGGGAAACCATGTGAAATCAACCTCATAACTACAAAAAAATCTACAAGTAACCTCCCTACCCACAACAACAAACTATGATGCCAAACCCCCAATCTAGCTATCAACCATAAGCTACTCAGTTTCTAGCTAAAAAAACACCTAACCCCAATGATAAAGCTTATCATCTGATCTACACCACTGAATCAACCCAATACTCTTCTTATTTCATTGATTTCAATAATATCCATATTTTCTTAGTAAGAGCACTTCTCCCACAAATTAAAACCACAATCACAAAGATTAGGGATGAGTCGTAGTTTTTGTAGACTAATCTGCAGTAGAGATAGAAAAAAATGCAATTTGATCCACAACAATGCGAACAAAATTCCAACAAAGGTAAAATCCAATTCAATGGACCACCATTTCTAGAGATATTACAAGAGAAGAAATGTGACCCTAAATCAGATTCAGATTCTGATTTTGTCAATCAAATGAAGGACATTTGTGTGAAAATTCCACTCATTCAGTCCATCAAATATGTTCCTATCTACAACAATCTGGTTAAGGATCTGTGTATCAAGAAGCTAGGCATAAAAAGAAAGGATCCATCCACTGTACAATTCATTGGAAAGTTGGCTAACATCATGCTTGGTAACTTTGTATTACCCAAGTGCATAGATCTAAGAAGTTCTTTGTTAAATTTTACTATCAATGTAACTACAATCAATAATATTTTAATTGAATTAGGGGCAGAAATAAATGTCATTACTAATAAAATCATGGATGACCTGAAGTTGTAAGGACTAAGGACAACAACTAAAGTATTACAACTATTAGATAGATAAATAGTAAGGCATGAAGGATTCCTTCAAGACATTTTTGTGGTTGTATACTCTTGGGAATACCTTGTTGATTTCATTTTCCTTCAACCAAAAAAAAGTTTAGGAGGTTATCCTATTATAATAGGAATGCCATGTTTGACCATTGTTGATGCATTCATAGGGTGTAGGTTTGGTAACATGATCATATCAAATAGAATTGGTACCAAGAATCTTATGCTCTATCCTCCTACCAAAACATTGAATGATGAGGATCAAATAGTTTGGGCTGAAGAACTAGAAGCTGAACAATGATCTATACAATATCTCATGATTTTGGAAAAGCATTGCACTATTGAATATTAGGAGGAAGATGTTGTGCTCTATAATATTTTGTAGAACAAAAATGGAAGGAATGAATAATTTCATGAAAAATTAAGGAACTTGAGTTGTCCCTTAAACCAAGTCCTACCACAACAAAGAACCATGGATATTCTACGTAATAATTATATTTTTCATGAAATTATTCCTCATGAATACATATTATATTCTTTTAGTAGCAACATTTGTTCAATCTTCGACCTATCCAAGAAAGTATAAATAACACCTATGAGGCCACTAAATGTAAACAAGATGCTGGATAGAAAATAAGAACAATTGATGATTGTTGTTATTCAAAAACATAAAAAAAATTGTTTTGGATTATGGTGATATGTGTGGGATTAATCCTAAGATTTGCACTCACAAAATTTACATCAAATAAGATTGTAAGCCAATCACATAGCCAAAAAGATGTATAAACCCAATAGTAAGAGAGATTCTGAAAGTTGGACTACAAAAGTTGCTATATGTTGGATTCATATACCCCATCTTAGGAAGCCAGTGGATATCACCATTGGTAATTATACCAAAGAATAATGGGAAATGGAGAATATATGTGGATTACAGAGAGATAAACTCAAATACAAAGAAATATCACTTCCCATTACCCTTCATTGATCATGTGCTTCATACCCTAGCTGGTAAAAAGTATTTCTCCTTTCTTGATGGATACAATGGTCATTAGATCCAAGTTTCACCAAAGGACCATGAGAAGACTAATTTTTAATGCCTATGGGGGAAATTTTCCCATTTAGTTCTCCCATTTGACTTGTGTAATGCACCTGCTACATTCAAGAGTGTAGTATTGGGTATTTTTTCTAATCTAACAAATGAATGCATGGAATTCTATATGAATGACTTCATTTTTCATGATATTACTTTTGATGAAGCTATGAAAATAATGGATAAGTTCTTTACAATATGTAAGGATCACAATTTTTCCTTGAGTAATGAGAATTTATACATGATGATGTCGTAAGGTATAGTGCTGGGGAACTACCTTTCCTTAGAAGAAATTCAAGTTGATCCATAAAAATTGTCTGTTATAGTCAACGTACCAAAAATAAGAAAAAAAGGATGTTAGAATATTTCTAGGCCATGCTGGATATTACAGAAGGTTTATAAAAACTTCAGGAAATTATAGTACAAATCTTTGCATTGCTAGGAAAGGATGTTGATTTTGTATGGACTGGGCAATGTGAAGGTACTTTTCAAACTTTAAATAAGATGCTAACTAATTCTCTTGTATTGAGAGGACTTGAGTGGAACTTACCTTTTCACATCCATACAGATGCATCAAATCATGTTGTTGGAGCTATCTTAAGATAAAAAAATGGAAGCATGAACTATATAATATACTATGTGAACAAGAACTTACAATATGCAAAATTGAACTACACAATAATAGAAATATAATTCTTGGCAGTTGTATATTCTACAAAAAATTAAGATATTATATGACAGGATATCCAGTATTCACTCACATTGATCATGTTGGAATCAAGTATCTGATAAACAAAGCTATAGTAAGTAGAAGAATCATACGATGGCTAGTCCTCTTACAATAATTTCATGTCACCATAGTAGACAAACCTAGAAGGGATAATCTGGTAACACATTTCCTCTAAAGGATGGAGACCAACACTGAAGAGCAAGTAGTTTATGATTCCTTTCCATATGGACACTTATTTTCTATTTATACAAGGACACCCTGATATGTAGGCATACTCAACTACTTGGTCTTAGGTAAAACACTTCCACATTTTGCATCCTCTAAGAAAAGATATTTAGTTGAAAAGAGTATACCTTTTTCTTGGATAGATGGATTTTTATTTCATACATGACAAGATAAAGTAATGATAAGGTGTATAGATGATTAGGATATATTTTATTTCATCAGAGCCTACCATAATGAACGTTGTGGAGGGATTATTTTTACAAAGAGAATAGTGTAGAATGTGTTGACAAGTGGTTCGTATTAGCATACATTACATAAGGATACAACACTATGTACCAAGAGATGTGACAAATTCCATAGAATGGGAAATCCCACTAAGTATTATGAGATATCATTGCATCCCTTATTAGTTCTATAACCTTTTGATAAGTGGGGATTATATTTTTTCATCCCTATAGACCCTCTATCTCAGTGAAAGGAATATATCATAGTATGCACATATTACCTGAAAAAGTGGATGGAGGTGAAAGAACTTCAAAAATAGTAAAGTGAGAAATTATCCAAGTTATTGTATGATAAAATATTTACCAGATATGAAGTTCAAAGGGAGATTGGAACAGACCAAGGTACACATTTTACTGCTGAGGTAATTTCTAATTTGGTTAGTGAGTATGCAATCAGGCATCGAGAGTCTAAACCATACCATCCCCAGTCTAATGGAAAATGAGAGGTTACAAACATAGAGATAGAGGACATATTGACAAATGTTATAGCACTCCATCAGAAATACTAGGCATACAAACTTCTAGAAGAAGTATGGGAATTCAACACAACATGGAAGACCATAAATGGCTTCACACCATTTAAACTCCTATATGGCAAGACTATTTTTTTACCAATAGAATTTGAGCACAAAACATTGAGAACTACACTTTAGCTAGGAATAGATATATCAGAAGCTCAGATATATAAAATTATCCAACTCAATGAATTGGTTGAATTGAGAAAATAGGTTGTACATAACATAGAGGTAGTACAAAATAAAAGATTCAAATGGCATGACCGGTACATTACTACAAGACAGATCCAAGAACATGACTAGGCACTCTTATTTGATTCAAAATACAAGGATCATATAGGAAATCTAAAAAAAGGTGGCTAGGCCCCTATGAAATTAATAATATCTTCCCTAATGGAGCTGTGAAGCTCACTATTATTTATCCTATGAAATTCAATTTGTTGGTAAATGACTACATGATGAGATTGTAAGAAAATCTAGTTTAAAAATGTTCATTCATGGAACTGTTCAGAGGAGGTAAAATAATAATGGAAGAAGAAACTTCATATTTAACCTCATAGATTGAGCCAATTGGCTCACCTTTTGAGATTGCAAAGGATTGAATAATATTTTAGGAGCCTTAGTGAATTCATTTTATTTAATATTCCAACGTCAAATAAAAGTGTTGTGATATACCTTTCTAGGTGATCAAAAGCACTATATCAACACATTTATTTTATGAAGTGTTTATTTTTCAAGGTTTTGTGTTAAGTGATTGCAAGAGGGTATGATCTCCATCACAAGGAGAGAGTAAAATGACTAAAGGTTACACTTGCAGCCACATGAAACAAGCCCCTATTTTTTTGAGCATTTGGAAAAACTCATGGTTGCATGATAGAGATCAAAGATGCATGCACAAGTGGATGGTGGAAAATAAATGATTGGATCCCCATAAAATTAGAGTTCCCTCTCTGATAATCATCTAGTTACAGTGAGGAGAAACCAATGTTATTCAAACAAATATCCAAAGCATCGTAATAACTTGCATGTAGCCAAGAATCCAGTTAATAAAGCATGCACAACCATCATTTCAAACAAACAACGATAAAAGTGCATTCATATATTACTTTAATAAAGTATGATTAGTTTAATTATATTTAATTAGGATTTATGTCGAGTCATCATGCATGTGCAACACTAAAATAATGTCATCTTTCTAGCAATGATGTGTCCACTTTACCTCATCCACATAAGCCAATTTTGTCACATCACTTTTCTTCATATGCTCCATATTATCACATCTATTAATTATTTATTACCCATAACCATGTCACTTGTCCTCTTGGTAATAAGTTTAAAAATATGAAAAATAATCAATACAACTCATTTGTATAAAAACATTTCAAGGAAAAATTGTATTGTTACATATTGAACCCAGAAGAGGATGTATATCCACCATTGGAGGTGACTTGATTAGATGTGAGACCATTGTGCATTTAAAACTTTTGATTCATCCTTAGATTGTGGATTATTTTAAGGATCATGATTTGATGGATTACATCAACAAGTTTTAGGGTTTTGATGAGGCAATTGTGGAAGAATTTTCAAACACAATATGCAATAGAGATGCAAGGGTGAAATAATTAGTAGTAAGGATAATTGATCAAATTCTAGTAGAATTTATTGGTCTACCAGCTCAAGGAGATTCATTCCCATACAAGGCCAACCTAGAATTAGTAAGGTGGGAGTTCACAGATGATGGTGATGATTTCATATAAAATAGGAAAGGTACATATAGAACATATCTTAAACCCTTATGGGCACAAGTTTACAATTTTTTTATTCAATAACTTACATGTGAAGAGAGATATTATAGATTGAAATAAGTGCATTTCAAGTTATTAAATCATCTGAAGAACAACCATCAAGTAAATGTAACAAATTTCTTGCCTGAAATGCTAAATAAAATGAGTCAAGAAGTAGAGAGGGGTAAGACAACATTATAGCATCATTGTCTTATAACCCTAGTGGTTAAACACACACTGTAAAGGGCTTACCCTCAGATACTATGGGAATACTTTGTAAGGATACGTAGTATTGAAAATTTATTAGGAAATAGGGGGAAAAGGAGTAGCATTGAAATCTATTATGCACATATGACAGAGGTTGCACCATTAACCTCCCAACCACATGAACACCTAAATTATGAAGGTTTGCATCCTACTGAAGGGATCTGTGTACCTATCTCTCTAGAAAGAATTTTTATAGTTGAAACTCTATTGGAGTTCTCCTCTCCTAAAACCTCCACTTCTAAGGCCAAAATAAAATATTCTCATTATAATCCTATACAACATAAGCACTCCCACAACCTTAGAAAAAAAAGGCCAAAAATCTCCGGTCCAACACAATCACAACCTATCTCACTAGATAGTTATTTGGAAGATATAGAGGGAAAATTTGAGCCTCACCAATTGGAGATAGATTAGGGAGATATTGATACTACAGTTCATGGGCCAAAATACCCTAAACAACCTAGGGAGGAGCAAGAAGATCCAACTCAAAATGAGGACGTAGTTCATGAAGTGTAAGGTCATGAAGAGAGAGAAGAAGAGGAAATTGGAGGAGGAATTAAACACTAAAAAAATTATATACTTATGGAACAATTCATTGAGAAAAAAGAATAAGAACAATAACAAATGCTTGCAGTTGTGGACCAAGTTATTGAGTAAGTTGTTGTGCAAGCACAACATGATAGTGTGTAAGAAGAAAATGTAACACCTTTGCTACCCTAAATTGTTATTCATGAAATTATTAAGGAACCTACAAAACCATCTTATAGTGATATGGAAACACAAAATATGGGAAAAAATATTGATAATTTGATGTTGTAATTGGAAACCTACATTAACAGACTCAAAGAAGAATGGGAAAAGGAGAAAGACAACCTCATTTGTTAGCATAAGGAAAAATTGGAGGACAATGTAAAAAAATATTAAGAGGCTGAAGTAGAAACAAGAAGAAATAGTCTAGGTAGCACATGAAATATTGAGATGTATTCCCCCATCAAGTGTTTATGTTATCAACTTGAAAGATAAAATGTCGCATCATAAACTTACTTGTGTTAATTTTGACATGGTATATGATATCAGTTCAGCAAGAAAATTCTTTACTTTGTATCACAATAGTACACATGAGCTCCAAAATTTGATTCGTGGAATTTATTTGCATAACCATGTCATTCCATATGAGATAAATTGGATCTTAATTATATATATTAGGGATGTTCAGGTGAAACCATTATGTTCTTATTTCTTAAATGAATTAGAGAGATCTAAGAGGATAGAGGAATACAGACATCTAGAAACGGTTACACCATTGTATGTAAGGGTTGAAGAAACAAACACACATGAAATCAAGGAACAATGTGACAGTTATATGGAAGAGGATTTAATAAAAAAGAGTGTTTAAAAATGAGGAAGGAAGCACACGATGAGGTTAGAAACATGATCAGGTAGCATGGAATTTAGGATATACAAGCATGTCAAATGAGATGGAATGAATATCACCTACAATTCAGATGAAAGAGATGCATTCCAATCCAAACATACTTCCAAATTTCCACAGAGTGAAAAAATATATTGAGATATATAATGAATGTTATGATGAGTGGTTTCTTATAGGTTATCATCCACCAATATTTCATTTTACAATACCACCAAGGAATGGAAACTTACTAGCCAATCGAAAGTTTTAAGAAAGAGGTAGGGATAAATTTATGATGAATGGTGGGTATTTCGTATCATAGCACAAGGGAATAGATACAATAATTGATTTCAGGAAAGAATGACACTTCCGACAAAGAAGATATGAAGCCCTTGAATGAGGACATTCAAGAGTTTAAGCCTAGGGGTGTGATGAGTTATATAAATTACTTTGATAACAAATCATATTATGTATTTTGATAAGGCTATTGTAAACCATTTCTATGTATTTTTAGTGAATATTGTTGAACATTGTCATCAAAACCATGAACTTTTGGCATAATGACTAATTAATATAGTTATATCTAGTTATATTTATTTTGTGGTATTATGTGTGAATTTATTTTTGTTATCCCAATAATTTATTTGGATTATTATATGTGTTGATGACACTCTTGGTTGTAAGCAATTTTTCATATGCAATAACTTATATACAGTGAAGGAATCATCTGCAACAAGTCATTCGTGGACAAAGAACTTGTCCGCAACAACTCTTCCACAACCAAAGGAAATCATCTACAACAAAAATCATGCATTATTAAAATATCTTGGAATGTGAATTAATTGAACTCATGTCTTTATGTTCCATTAGAGAAGAATTTACCGTAGGAACATGTAAAAATGGGATATATTCAATATTTTATCTTATCATTATTTGCAAACTAGTGAAGATTTGATTGATTAAGTTAACACTTTATTGAACTATTTGATTACTAGAACATTTTTTTGTCTTTTTTATTTGAACATGTGTTATGATTTTTGTAACGTGTGATTGAATCACTCACGATTACATTGAATATCTTTCACTTAATACATTAAAAATCTCTCATTGATTTTGTTAAAACTCTTTTTTGTCTTCTTATTCTTCCCATGTCTATCTCTAAATGAGAAGGTATAAAAGGAATGGATGATGCTAGTAGTAGATTCATTAATGCATATAGATTCAGAGTTTGAGTTAGAGTTAGAAAGGGTATTGCTTTGATATTTTGTTCCTTGATGTAATGTTTATGAAAATTCATTAAAGATATGAGTTCTTTTCATTAGTTTCTAGTAGAAAAATTTAGGAGGGATTAAGCCCCAAGTCAAGGACCACTTGTGGTATACTAAACCCCTCCATTGCTTTCTTTCATGCATGTTTACCTAGGGAATAATTTACTTTCTAGATTTTCATTCTAAATGTACATATTTGTCTTAATTCTAAAATTTAGAAACCATTCATTTTCAGTTCTAAGTTGTGTTTACTTTCATCATTGTTATGACAGTTATTTCTTTCCAACCTCTTAGATCTACTGTAATTTTACATACAACACTGGAAATATTTCAAGTATATGCTACCTAGTTTGATAATTAAATAATTATAACTCAATGCACAACATACTAATTTCTACAATTTGATTTGCACCACCACTACTCCATGAGAAATGTACTTGTTGAATGTTATGCATTAAGACTTTGTTCATTTTGTATTGTTTCCTTGTTGATTCTCATGGTGTTTTTTATTAATGCAAGTGAAATGTTGTTTTTTTGAAATAATAAACTCTATTATACTATTTATTGTGCAAAACACCCCTCTTTGTTATTCTTTCCACACAAAACTCTAAATAATTTTCCTCCCTTGTATTTCCTACAAGTATGTTGTAGTAGGTGTAGGGAAGTACCCCTTTGTGATCCCTGGTAAAAAATCCACCCCTAGTTGATAGAATATTATACATAATTTTCCTTTCTTTAAATAAATAGAGATTCCCCATTCAAGTAGAGGGAACTAGTCTCAATGTAGACAAAAAATCACACACTTTGGGTAATTATATTTTCTTGATTTCATAATACTATTTATATGATTCCTAAGTAAGAAGATTACTAATTAACCTATGTCTTTGCCTATCTTTTTTTTCTTTCTATTAAAATGTTTTGTATTATAATCTTTATATACCAGTCTATATTTTCATACCTCTTCATTTCTCATCCTGGACACTGGTTCCCAGCCAATACACTAGCGTCAAGCACCCCATCCCCTTTGGGTGCCTGTGACCTATTTGTACTTTGTTCACATTTTTTTAGGTTCAATCTAGTCATTTAAGCATCTTATCTTTTTGGTAATCATCCTTTTCAGGGTTAATTAGGAAATGCATGTAAGGGAATCGTATAAGTATGTAATTATGTTATTATAATAAAGGACCAAGCACTAAACATTAGCTATCATCACCTAAGGTTGCATCCAAAGGATATTCAAGAGTATTTAAGCATCCATTCTAGCATCCATTCAAGGGAAAGGGACTTCATTATTCTACATACACTTCATAGGAGGGGAGTCTATTCTATTCCATGCACATGTCTATTATATTTATCTACATCTAGCTACTTTTCTCACTATCAAGTGTGATGGGCACAAGATCCACCTAGGGTAAAAAAATTCATGTACACACATAGAACTACATTGGGTCTAAAATGTAGTGTAGTGCTTGGTCATAAGATCACTAGTTTTGCAACTGAGGACAGTTTGACCCTTCATTGTGCATATTTCATTTTGAGGATTTGATGTCTCTTTGAGGATTTTGTAGGTCAATATTTCATTCCATGTTTCAAGCAACCTCATTGATCATTATGAGATCTCATAGTGACCAAAGGAGAAAGGAAATTAACAACTTACAACCTGTTAAAGATGGTTTTTTGAGCATTTTCTTAGTTACAAGTGCCTATTATAGGTCTATGGTTCCCGCAGGCACTTGTGCCTCTTCCTAGGCCCCCCTGTCCAACTTAATCCTCTAGATATGCATTTTTCTGAGCTTCGATGCGACAATTTGTGCTTTGGATTTTCTATTATTCCATATTTATGCACCTTTGGGATCTTTGCAAAATAGCTAAGTGATTTTATCCCTTCTTTGTAACTGGGGTTTCACATTTTATAAGTTAGTTTTCTTGGGTTAGTTTATGTACTTGATTGAGTATTCATTTATTGCTACAATAACAATTAGATTAAGAATTTTTATAGAAAAAATCCATATTTTTATTAATCATTTTGGTGAAACTAACTCATGATCGGTCATTTAGATATTTCTTTGGAACATCATTTTTTTCTATCATAGCTCCTAAAATTCCCAAAATTTCTCTGTATGAGTTACTTAAAATGCATCCCAATTGCAAGTTTATTCTAAAAAATTCCTGGACACCATGTATCTCCCTAGAGATATGTCCCTGCATCAAGTGAGTGTTATTTTTTATCATCTATTTGATGATACTATTCCTCATGATCCTCCATCATATCATCCCATGTTTGAGTCAATTCAAGCTTCACATTATTTATTTCTAGACAAATTTTAAGCTATGGAATCCATCATTACATCTCTTAGTGAACACCAAGTCTTACCACTCCCCACGCCTCTCAAGATTTATCTCAAAGCTAAGCAACAAGATATTCTTCCGCAGCTCATAACTCATAAATTAATCAAATTTCCATCTAATCAAATTTCCATCTAATCATTGTTATCCTCCTTATTGGATTGAAAAATATCAAGTTCTTCCATATTGCAATTATCATCAAATCAATGGACATAATAACAATGATTGTTATGCTTTAAAATGAATAATCTAGCATCTTGAGTGTCAAGGGTTTTTCTCATTCACTGCAAACCGATATGTTACAGTGTCCTCTCCACTTGTTACATCTCAATGGATTCCTAAATCTGATTCATCTATGTCTAATGAGCATCATCGCCTCACTTATAATGTTTCTTCTTCCATCACTCAACCACTACCTATGTAATCCACTCAAAATAAGAAAATGCCTCTCAAAATTAGTCTCACTCCACCTCCTCTCAATTCATCTACAACACTATCAAGTAAACATAAGAAACCTCCTCTAAAAATCAGTTTAAAACCTCCATCACCTCCTAATTAAAATGCAAATTCACCAATGCATCATTTGTCTCATACACCGCTAGTCTTAGAGAAAGGTCACACACCTTTATGGACACAAGTATCAAATGAAGGACCCTCTTCTTTCACTTTTATCGGATTAAATATTGATAATCACACACTTGGGGGGGGTCAAACTATTAATTTCTCCCCCTTAGCATCAACATGCGGATTATATCTTCATCATTTCACATCTGGCATTAGACACAATATGCACATCTTGATATATTAGTATCGTCATTTCCCAATGGCATACTCTCATGTTATGGTTCAAAATTAACTATTGAGGGAATATTATAGATATAAACCTCACACATTACACACCACATCACACATCACATGCTCATCTCCTTCTCGTACAATCTATTGTGTGTTGTACACATTATGTTGTAGACACCAAACAATCACACACTCTGTTCTCACACAAATAATTAAATAATTAGTATAATACATCACGGTTCAAGCCATCCATTCAATTGGCCAATATTTTTTCCACATCACCACATCATCCCTTAACCTAGGTCATTTAACCCCGTAACCATTCAATTAATTAATTGATCACACATTTGCTAAATTCACACCACTCGTCTCAAAGTTAATTAATTAATTAATTAATTTAAGGTTAAATCCACTCACCCATACACATCACCATGAGCACTCATCCACACTCCCTAGTTGTAACTAGTTAAATTATCAACCTTCCATAAATATTTCCCTAACCACCTCTAACTTATCCCCATAACCACCTCTCACTCCCCACTAGTTAGGACTAGTTTAAATTTGGCTACCTACCAAATTATCCCTACTCTATCCTAACCACCCCTATCCACCTCTAACTCTCACACTCGACCCTTTTAGTTATCAAACCATAATACCCTAAACGTATAACCACCTAAGTTGAAAATAGAAATTCTTATCACTCCCAAACTCAAACTTCCTGAAATTGTCGGTGATTCCCCAAATATCTCACAATTCTTTGCTATTAATTCTATAAATACGAGATCCATGCCTTCTTCTAGGTTAGATGATAATCATTTGGGGCTTGGCCTTCAAAAAGATAATTCTTGTTGTATAATATCATTCTTCAATTAATTTCCCCCTTCTCCATCTATTTGAAGTTATCAACATAGCTTAGAAGCATCTGTGTAATTTTTATAGTGATCGCTAGTAATTTTGGACCTATAAAAAATTTCCAAAGATTGTCTGAATTAACTATGATTCATAGAAATATCTAGAAATTATCTATATCACTGGAAATACCTTGCAGTCATCTTTCCAATGCATTTTTCAGTTTGTAAAATGGAGCTATGGTTCTCAAGTTATTGTCAAAACACCAGAGTTTGATTTTTTTTTCAAATCCAAAGCTTCACCACCAACAAAAACATCATCCACAGCAGTCTCATATCTGGTAATATCATATTTTTAGTCTTATTAGTCATTTATAATGAGGTAAGTTCCTTTCATTAACATCACTGTCTTAATAATTCATCATTTAATAGTTTTAATCAATTATTTTTATTCATCTGGTTATCATTTATTTTATCATTGACAAATTAATTTGTTGAACATGGATTGACATCCTTTTGAGAAAGTCCATTGACTTCCAGGGAATGGCCTTTTCTAGGAAATCCATCATATATTTGTCTAACTTATTTGTGTGTATTTTCTTTGATTTTCAGGTTTAATTATAGGATAAACAAGCTTAATTCATTCTTCATGGAGTGAAACAATCCTATCAAACATTCCATCACATCTTGCAGGTATCATGAAAATCCCGCCATATCGAGGTTTGGAAGGTATTATCATATTTCTTGAAAACATAGGTTGAAGACTGGTAAGATTTGTCTGGAACATTTTGGCACACCTGGTGGGAAACTGTCCCTTATTACTTTCTTTCATTTTATCAATAAAGTGATATTTTTTCTCTCATTCACCTATGTGTTTTTTATAAAAAAAAATTCTTGATTCCTTGTGTGATAATCACCTATGGTTATCATAATTACCTGTGTCTGGGAAAATCACCTATAATTTTCCTATGTTTTTTTCTTATATATAGCTTCACAAATTCCTTTCAACTTCTTGCTTTATGTTCTCTATTTTTCCTAATCTAGTTGCAGGGTATGTTTTTGAAAATCTTGTTCGCTAGATTATCAAGTGTTCTAGCTTTGAAAATTGCTAAAAATATTTTTTTTAAATAGGATATATATCATGGTAAGTCCTAAGACCTTTATTTTGCTTTCGGTTTTGCATATTTGTTTGATTATTCTCATTAAAGAGAAAGATCTCATTTTGGGATCCTAAAATGCATCCTTCTTGTTTCACATAGCCTAATTAGGAGGAAAATTTGTTACATTCACTTATCCTTCTCCACACACATCCAAATCACTTATAAATAAAAAATGCATTTAAAAAACTCCCACTTAGGTGAAACTGATTGGGATTTCATCACCCAACAGGGAAGACGACTCGATGTTTTGGCTGAGTATAATCTCATGTCTATCAGTATATTTTGGCTCAGCACCCAACTCCCTTATTGTAGAGGGACTATGAAATGAGGGGTATGCCCCAATATATAGGCTCGTACCAATAGCATTACAGTTTTGTGTCACACGTACCTTTGGTTATATCGAGGATGTCACCCATAAACATACCTGAAACCAGCCATAACTTGTCATTTCCTAAGACCCATCATCCAATTTTTAGATTTCACTTTTCTTAATTAAATATAGAAAATTTAAAATATAATCTGATTTTTTATCTATTATTTGTAAATCCATCCATTTAGTTTTTTTTATTAGGAAATTGTGTACTTTTTTCCTAGAAATCTCATGATTTAAGCTCATAAAATATCTATACATGACAATCTACACCAGTACAACATTATAACCCATTTTATCAACCTATCACATCTCAGTCAACTTTATTTAACTCTGACATATTTCTAGAGTCATCTAATCCATCTTATGTTCCCTATGGAACTTCTACCTCTTATCCAATTCAATAATCCTATAATAACCCAACCAACAAACCTATGACTATTATTCACAACCAAACTATTTCCAAACTATTGTTTCTCATTCTATGTCCAATGTATCTCATCAAGCGGTCTTTCCAACATCTCCTTCTTCATCACAATATCATCATAATCTCAATATCCCCCATCCTTCATCTAATCAACCTATCTCCACTTCAATCTTGTTTTTCAGTACCTCAGATATCCCAAATTCATACACATATCCCTACTCAGGCCCAATCGAATCCTCTCATCTAATAACAACAACAACATACTCAACATTTTTCCACATCTTCCCACATCCCTTTACCACAAACCACTTCACAAACAATATCCTCTCAAACTACCCCTCATCAATCTCCACATCAATCCCATCTATTACAAAACTATCCTACTTCACACTTTCATCATTCAATCACGTCCTCTTATCAATTCCTTCACATTTAATCTTACAATTGATTCCATACAAGATCCGTTAAACATATTAGAAAATTTAGAAACCACTACCAAAGGATCCAAATAAATCCTCACTTATAATCAAGTTTGTAATGAACCCATCCATCAATTTAATACCATTTAAGCCCTATCCTCCACATAGGAAATTTCTTGAATTTACCATGTTCCGTGGCCAGGAGGATCCTCAGCAACACATACTATCCTCTATAAAATCACGTTATCTCATCATCCATGATCAATATATCCTTCTTAGAACCTTTCCTATGTCACTGGAAGGACCTTCCTTGGATTGGTATAATTCCCTTCCTCAACACACTTTTCTCTCTTTCACTCAGCTAGCCATGTTATTTCTCAATCACTTTATTATAAATATCACTCGTAAAATCACCATTTCTGACCTTGCTACCATCAAACAATCCAAAAATGAATCCCTTAGAGACTTTTTCACTAGATGGCAGAGCATAGTCAATAAATTATCTTTTCCACTTCTGCAGTCGGAATTAATCGAGTTGTTTCCTCAATCATGTTCCCATCACATATCATCCACCCTTCAAATACATATATTTCACACCTTTGACAAAGATTTTTTCATGTCTTAGAAGTTAAAAATCTAATACCTTGAAGAATTCCATCTTGATCCTCAATCTACACATGATCCATCTAATTCCCCTAGGTCTTCATATGATTCATGTGAGACTACATATGTTTTATCTGATTCCCCTAGGTCTTTCTATGATTCAAATGAAAATACCACACATGATGGCATTACCTGTCTTTTTAACACAAAACCTTTGACAGATTCAGTCCCTATAAATGTTGTGCATCCTTTGTGTCATGTCATCAAAAATATTACATGTGATCTTCCCTATGAGAAACCTTGTTCATCACCAATATTTCCCTTTGAAAACCCAAAACCCTTGGATCCTTTTTTTGATGGTCCTCACAAATCAATATCATTCATGTCCACTATCCAAATCATCCATCACTCCTTTACAACCATTAGGTTCCACTTTGGAAGGTGTTACAAAAGAATCCTTTGTAATTAAAGATCTCAATATCCAATCACTTATTGAATAAGTCAAAAAAATAGAAAAAAAATGTAATCCACCTCAATTATGTCTAGAAATAACACCTCCCTCATCTGAATCATTTCCCTAGATACTCACTTACCTTCCAACTTGGAACATTTCCCTGAATTAAACACTACACAGTCCAATACCATCGCACTCAGAACCTCTCCCTTTTCATTTGACATGAGTCCCTCTTCTCTATCTAACACAAACATTATAAAATCAAAACCGATCACATTCGCAACCTCATCCTCATCATCCATCATAAAACACCCTCATTTACCTACAATCAAAAATACAAAATTAAGTACATGCCATCTAAGGTCTCACCTTTACCATCAATTTTGGGACCTCACTTTTATCACAATACAAGTCTATAAAATCTACGGTTCCACCCTTACCATCAATTTTGGGACCTCGTCCTTTAGCTCAATATCATGGCACAAAATAAAACCCTATCTCATCCATCAACCATACCTCCTAATCTATTTTGGGAACTCATCCATCATCAAATATTATAAATCACACATGATATCCCTTTCTTGGGTCATATTTTCCCTCTTATCAACCTCACAACATCCCTATGATGTTTCAACACCATACAACATCCACGAATCCACCCCCATCCAAAAATAAGGCATGTCCTCCTAAGAACTCTCATAAGCCAAGGTCAAAATCTATTAATCCAAATCCCCGAAAAGGGACTTACATTGATATCCTTGATATAATCATGCAAGGTTCACTTATCACATTACCACCAATCAAGACACCCCATCTCCATACATGAAAACCTACCTAGTACGATCAAGACAAAACCTGTCCCTACCATAGATGCTCAGGTCATAACATAGAAAGTTGTAAAACACTTAAATCCATAATCCAATGAATCTTCCTTATCTATGATCTTCCCCCAAAAGAGGACCATCCTAATCCATCATCAATATCATCACCATTTTCAGTGCCCTCACCAAAATTTTTAGGACAGGAAAGACATCCTTATTCTATCATCAATAAGCCTTCGTTAGACATCTCGTCAACACCTTCCTTTAAAGGACCATTATCCTCATTAGCACCTTCCTTTGAAGTTCCATCGATCTCATCAGCACCTTCCTTTGAAGAACCATTATCCTCATTAGAACCTTCCTTTGAAGGTCTATCAATTTCGTCAGCACATTTCTTTGAAGGAACATTATCGTTGTTAGCACCTTCCTTTGAAGGTCCAACAATCTTGTCAGCACCTTCCTTTGGAAGACCATTATCCTCATTAGAACCCTCCTTTAAATGTCCCTCAATCTCATTATCACCTTCCTTTGAAGTTCCATCAATATCATTAGTTCCTTACAATGAAGGTCCCTCGATTTCATCAATACCTTCTATTGAAAGTATCTCTACCTCATCAATGTCATCACCTTCCCTTGAAGGTTTTTCAACTTCGTCAACATCTATGCACACGCCACTGACAATGTCTTTACCCAAATTTACAGAACCAAGGGGTCATCTTAAACCAAATCTCAACAAACCTTCCTCATGCATTTTCCCATCACCTTCTAGAGAATGTACCTTATCTCAAACTAGTATAATTCACTCACCTATATCAACCCAAAATCAACATACACAAAGAAAAGGAAAAACTAAAGATTTTTCATCTACCCCTATTTATGGATTCTCCTCTCATGCCCCATCAAAATTTCCCACATCACCTTTTTTAAGGGCTCCTTTATTTACCATACACTTGATTAATCAATACCAAAACTTCTATCATCCTCAGGACATCATTCATTTTAACACATTTTATTTCTATGCACAATATTATGTAGGCAAGGTTCCTATCTACTGAGAATTTGAAAGTATTACTTTACATACCTTCCCTTTTACATGTCCTCACCAACCTATCCTATGAATCTAATAAAAATGTCATTACTTTGGAGTAAATGTGGGAAGCTCTCCCTAAAGCGGATTGGTCTATATAACATGAGGCAACCTTTGAATGTCTTACAATTGTAACATTTCTACTATTAACACGTTGACTGTCATGACAATAGTCACATCAAATATCTTATTCAATCATTAGCCAGCCATTTTATCAGAGTAATGATTTAAAAGAATTTGGTTTTCTCTAACTATCCTTAATACAACTTAAAAATGAGCACCATGGCTCTGTTCATTGCATATTTTACATGGAAAAGTTCCTCTTTAGCAGGAACCCCACAGTCATTACATCCACCCAACTAATCTACCGAATAAAGACATGTCATGGGGCACATATGTGTAGTGATTGTACGCATTTCTTCTTCCCTCCTTGAAATGACCTATTAGGGTCTTTCCCTTAGCTCAAAATAAAGTAAAAAATATCTATGGATGCTTCTTATCAAATTCAAAATTAGGAGACCAATCCCTTGAATGAAAACTATTCAAATGTAATATTGTTAAAAAAAATAGAATGATCCCGCAAAGGAAAACTACCAGTCAAATTCATAGACCGATCCCTTGAAGGATGACCATCTCTATGAAAATAAAAATCAATTTTTTTTTAAAAAAAATGTAGTCCATACCCTCGAAGGATGGATACCCACATAAAAGGGTTCCCGCATCGATCAACCTTAAAATAGAAAAAAATCAAATCATTCTGGGAAAGCTCCCCACATTCATCATCTTTCCCATTATAGCAAACTTCTTGCATAGATAAGTTTGCATCAGCATAACAAATGTAAAGTTGGAAAATTTCCCTATGAAACCTTTGAAAGGAGATCCCTCTTTTACCACATAGCCTACATATGTCAACCCTTTTCATGTCCTAAGAAGTTTCACACTTTAATTTCAATTTATATCCAAGATTCTAAATGTGACTATCCATTATTAGTCATCTGTTAACATTCGTTGTAAAGGCCAAAAGTGTAAGCGCCTTCACTTTGTTGTTTCCCATCATATATGTATCAGACCTAATATAAAGAAATAAATCCACATTTCATCCTTGACCATGGTTTTGAAAAAACATTAAATCACTTTAACATCAATATCAAATACACACCATACCTAAAACATAACTTTAATAGTTGTCAATACTTCCGTGTCAACATTTATCAAAATACCTATAAAAATATATTAATCACATCAACATCATACATCAACATAATCTTGATCATATATCAACATTATATTGTTGTTTCTAAAACATCACATTTACTTATTGAAGTTGATACTTTTCTATAGGATGTCTCCTCCAGCATTATGCCTCTGATTACTGTCAAGACCCCCATATAGTCCTCGAAAGCCTACCCTTGTAGCATCATACAATTTTGGCCCCTTGACCCCATAAAATCATTATGTTATCATCATTTTCACCGTTAATTCATATGTTTATAGGAAATGAACCCTTTGGTTCCCATATCAGTTAACTTCTCTATCTTGTAAGCCCACCTTTGTGGAAAATTTATTTTCTAGTCCTTTGACCTCATCAAATATTCATATCATCTTTTTTTTGTTAAGTCATGTGTCTATAGGACACAAACCCTTTGGTTCCCCTATCACTTGACTTCTTGGCCTTGTAAAACCACCTTTTGTGGAAACATCAATTATTGGTCCTTTGACCTCATCAAAATATCTTGTTCATCATTAAAATTCATATGTCTATAACACATGAACCCTTTAGTTCCCCTATCACTTAATTTTATGGTTGCACCCATCTTGATTTTACCTCATCATGGGGCATCACTTTATCATCTTATTATCCTTACATATTTCCATCTATCTCTTTCAAACTCGTCTTAGGACATCAATCCATAGTTTGAGGGGGAGCACCTCATCATGTAATTCTGTAACATTTATCTATCACATCTCATTTTTTTCTTTTGGCTTGTCTCAAAACTACTCAAAAAAGGGGCAAATGTAGATAGAAAAATTACACACTCTTCTCTCACAAAAATAATTGAATAACTAGTATATTACTTCACGGTTCAAGCCCTCCATTCAAGTGGTCAAGTTTTTCATTACATCGTCACATCATCCCTATACCCATTCAATTAATTAATTGATCATTCATTCGATAAAGTCACACCACCCATATAAAAGTTAATTAATTAATTAATTAAATAGTTAAATCCACTCACCCACACACATCACCATGAGAACTCATCTACACTCCCTAGTTGTAACTAGTTAATTTAGCAACCTTCCGCAAATATTTCCCTAACCACCTCTAACTTATTCCCATTACCACCTCTCATTCCTCACTAGTCAGGACTAGTTTAAATTTAGAAACCTACCAAAATTTCCCTACTCTATCCTAACCACCCCTATCCACAGTTAATTCTCACACTCGACCTCTCTAGTTATCAAACCATAATCACCCTAAATCCCTAACCATTTAAGTTCAAAATATTAATTCTTATCGCTTCCAAACTAGAACAGTTAGAGTAAGTATTAACCTTATTTCATGCTTACCGAGGTACTTTATTTACCTTTATTGTATTTATCCTCGCCCACTTATGTGTGTGGATATTTATTTAGATATTAGGGGGATATTATCTAGTTGTTAGGTATATTTCTTTCCTTGATCTATGATACTTACTAGTTCTTTTGTTGATCTATGGTATTGACTAGATCTTTAATGTCTAGTTCACTCCTAAATCTATGGTCTCGACTAGTTCTTTGATGACTAGTTCTTTCCTTGATTTATGATTTGATCTACAACCTTGAGTGGTTCTAAGATTGTTATCCCTTGCCTATATAAGAAATTCCCATTCTCATTGTATTTCATTGAGTTCCATAATAATATATGATATTGTTTCTAATTTGTTTGCAAAGGTTTATGTAAAGTTATTATGGAGAATTACTTTCATCTTATTGATCATGGTGTTTGATTAGCATCTTTGTTCTTGGCTTGGTGTGATATAGTTATCATTCCTTATATGGTATCAGAATAGGATATTTCTATTGACATCCGTATATAAGTTTTATTTTGCAAATAAGTTATTAGTATATTCATATATTTGGGATTTGTTCGTATTTTGTTGTTGCATGCATTTTTATGCAAAACAAAAGCTTCTGTTGGATTTGGAAGGTTCCAAAACCCTAAGATAAACTATAAAATCAACCATTTCTGGAGGCAATCATTTTTTGTTCTTACAGAGAAATGCACTGGTTCGCCTTGGAATTTGCACTTGCCAGGAAAGAAAACAAAAAAATTCTTTTTCTGGGCTTTGCTAGGTTTCTCGAGATTTGAACTGGGTATTTTCTTATTGTGGCATAGCATTTTTTGGTTTGCATGCAGGAGACCTTTTTCAAAAGGATGGATATTTCCTTTTTTGGTAGGGTACCATGATGACTAAACATGAATTTTTCCATTTTGGGAAATTTTGTGTCTTGTTATTTTTAGGAATGCAGCTCACACCCATTGAAAGCTTGTGATTCCTACTGGTACGTGCTTAGCTCCAACCCCATTTCATTTTTTTTTTGTGGTGAAGGCATTTTATTATATTTTAGTGGCAACTACAATAAATAGCAGAGCATAATATTGAAAAGCTTGTATGTTTTGATCAGTAACTTGATTTTGAGTTTCATTTTTTTGCAAAAGTGCTTGTTTTTTTGTGCTCTTTCCATTGGAAATATTTATTTTGAGAATCACATTATAATTATAATTTTCCATACTATCACACACACTCATTATAAATTGCCAAAATATGGGGGGGGGGATCTTATTGCATTGCTTAGTTCTTGCATTTCTTTTGGTGTTTTTTTAGGATGGCATACTTTTTACATTAGATCATGTTGAGCCAGTAACAAAACATAATTAACACACATGGAAACAATTATTAAGTAGAAAGGATTGTGGGCTTTACCTTCTTTAGAAAAACTAGTGTTCACTAGAGAATATGAGAAATTTCAGTACCAGTGCAAATTTAATGAGTGTATGGGTTTGATAGGAACTTATGTAATTGATAGTCTTAGTTTCACTTGGAAAATTTTCACTCTCCTTTAAAAATATGGGAGAAATTAGAGGCTTTATTTCATAAGGTGGATCATATGAGATCCATGCAACTTGAAATTGAGATCACTTCTCTTAATCCTGAAGATTTTCCAAAAATTATAGACTATCTCACCAAGTTCAAGAATTTTTTGACACAGTTGAAGGGGATTGGAAGAGATAATAAAGATGAAGAGTGTGTTTACTTGATTCTATCCAAGTTGAGAGGACCATTTCAAATATTTTCTTAAACTTTTTCTCTAGCATGGATGCCTTAGGTGACACATTCAAAATGCCCGACTTAGAAATATTTTGTAAAAGACTTACTAGGGAAGAATCCAAATTGTCTCACCTTGAGTCTTCCACATCTCAAAAGGAATTATTTGCATCTAATCCTAAGGGCAAGGTAAAACCAAAAAGTAAAACCAAATCCACCCCTTATACATCTAAAAGTGCTCCTAAACCCAAAGAAAATAACTCTAAACCCAAGGAGTCTTCTAAATCCTAGAATAAGTCTAGCCTATCATGCTCTTTTTGTGGGGGTAGTGGTCATGAATAACATAGGTGTTATAAGTGAATGCAAGCCTTAGAGGATGTAGTCAAGAAACAAGAAATTTATATCTTAACTCCACCTCCTTCTAATCAACATGGAAAAACACTTAATATTGTTGGGAGATCTTAGTCACCACTTGCAGATAGTTTAGTTATAGATTTTGGTGCTTCTCATCAAATGAATTCTTTTAAGGAGTCTTTTGTTTCTCTAGGTTTGAGTTCTACTTCCAATATTGAGGTTGGAGATTCTTCCTTTCTTTCTTATGAGGGAAAAGGTGATATATAACTTGATGGTGGTAGTATCCAAGATGCACTATATGTTCCTAACATCACTACAAATTTTCTTTATGTATATCAAATTTTTCATTATGGTCAAGGGAAAACAGTGACTTTTACACCACATGGGGCAGAAGTAAGAACTTTGTTGGAGCCTTATTCACTTTTTTCTAAGGGTATTATTGATCATAGTTATAGATTATATCACTTTGAGGGATTTGATGACACTTCTCCTATAGGGACAGGATTGGTTTCTCATGTAAATTTTGAGAGTAAAATTTGGCATGAAAGTTTTGGACATCTCAATTACAGATATTTAAAGGAATTGAGCACTCATGCTATGGTATCCTAGATTTTCTTGTCTTGAGGGAGTTTTTTTTTGTTGTGCATTAGGGAAACAACACCAAGATCCATTTCCTAAGAATTTTTCCAAGAGATTTCTTCACCACCCGAGCTTGTGCAGAGTGACTTGATGGTTTTTCCTACCCCCGCTTTCAATGGAGCTAAGTATGCACTTTTCTTTATTAATAATTTCTAGAGGCATACTTGGGTTTATTTTCTCAAGTAAAAAATTTATTTTTTTCACACTTCAAAGTCTTCAAGGCTTTGGTCAAGAAACAATCTTCTAGTTGCATAAAGAACCTTCACACTGATAATGGGGGGGGAGTACTTCAAAAATGATTTTTCTAATTTTTTGGCAACTCAAGGCATTATTCACCAAGATTATGTTCCTCATACTCCATAGCCAAATGGATTAGTAGAACAGAAGAATATAAATTTGAAGGAAATGGCTAACTGTATGATGCATTTTAGAGATTTACCTCCTATCTACTAGGTAGAAGTAGTTAATTGTACTAACTACATTCTGAGTCACACACCACATAGAACACTTGAGCATTTGACTCTAGAGGAATTTTGTTCCAACACTAAGCCAAATGTCTCATTTTTTCAAGTCTTTTGGATCCATGATTGGGCCTTTGTGCCAAAGAATAAATGGAAAGATCTAGATAAGAAGAGAAAACTCTTGATCTTTATAGGGTATTGTAAGGACATGAGAGCTTATCAACTTCTAGATTCTAATACTCGTGATGTTATTTTTCAAAAAAATGTTTGATTTGATGAGCGCTTCACTCCTCATTATTCTTCATCTTCTTCCATGTATCCTTATTTTTCATCATCTCATCTTGAGGATCCTTTATTTGAGGAAGTTGATGAAGAGGTTATAGATGTCGTTGAGGATTCTATTCCCACTGGGGTTGTCATATGCCTCAGTGGGTTCATGCTACAGTTTTATGAGGAAACACCTTTCATACAGGATCTTCCACCTACTAGGCATCATCACACATTCTACAGGTTCTAGAATTTTGTGTCAGGAAGTTTTTGAGGATCCAAAATATTTTTCAAAGGCTCATGGGATACAAGAGTGGGATGATTCAATGTCAGCTGAGTATTCTTCTTTGACGAAGAATCATACTTAGGATTCTGTATCTCTTCCTAAAGGAAGAAATATGGTTATGTGTAAGTGGGTATACTAAACCAAATACCCAACTGATGGGTCTATTGAAAAGTATAATTCTCATCTTGTTGTAAAGGGTTTTTCACATGTTGAAGGTATTGATTACTCTGAGACTTTTGCACCCATTGCCAAGATGGATTCTTTACACCTTGTACTTATTATTGATGCATCACAGGAGTGGTCCATATACCAGATGAACGTGAAGAGTGCCTTCTTACATGGATATTTACAAGAGGAAATATACATAGAGAAACTTGCTAGATTTATTTAGGATTATTCTCTTGTTTGTAGGTTGTGAAGGTCTCTCTACAGTCTCAAAAAAGACCCTCGGGATTAGTATGAGAAGATGGATTCTTTTCTTCTATCTACTAGTTTTGATCATTGCCACTTTGATCATATAATGTATCTCCAACATGTTGGCGAGGATATTCTGATACTTGTCTTGTATTTCTATGATTTGTTACTTACTGTCAGCTCTTTTTCTCATATTCAAAGTATTCAGAGGGATATTTCTACACATTTTTACATGACATATCTTGGGTTATTGCATTATTTTCTTAGTTTACATATTTCTCAGATAGATTTAGGGATTTATTCAAGTCAACAAAAGTACACCCATGTTCTTCTTCAACACTTTGATATGGCTAATTACAAGCCAATTCCATCTCCTTTTTCAGTCTGGGGTTACTCGTACTTCAAAATGTGCCACATCACTTTACGATCCTACATTATATAGGAAGTTAGTTGGGAGTCTCATGTACTTGACCCATAATCACCCTGATATTTCATTTGCAGTAGGGCTTGTATCTTGGTTTTCACATTCTCCTCATAGTAGTCATTGATAGGCTGTTAAAAGGATTTTACGCTATTTGTAGGAAACTTCCCACTTTGGACAACACTACACTAGGGGTTCTACTCAGTTGGCTGGGTATATAGATTTAGATGGGGAAGGTTCTATTGATGACAAGAACTCCACTTCTAGCTATATTTTTTATCTAGGTTCTTCTCTAGTTGGTTTGGCATGCAAAAAAACTTCAAGGTCTTGTACTTTCATCTTCAAAGGCATAGTACAGGGTAGAAGTTACAGTGAGTGAGAAAATTCTTTAGCTTTGACAGTTATTGACAAAGTTTGGATTCCCACAAGATTCACCGATCATACTTTGGTGTGACAACCAAAGTGTAATTCACATTTCTTGAAACCCAGTTGAGCACCAATGGACCAAACATATTTAGATACATATACACTTCATTCGTCAGCACATTCAGGATGGATTTCTTTGCTTGGATAACATTCTAACTCAGCAGTAGGTTTTGGACATCTTTATGAAGCCTTTTGCATCACCTAGCTACCTTGAGTTTCTTGGCATGCTTGGGGTTTCATGTGATACCCGTTTAAACCACTTGAGACCTAAGAAACAACCTAGGGTTAGCTAGAAAATTAAGGAATAATTTTTTTTGATTGGAAGTATCTACATTTAGGTTATCAAACATTAGTTTTCACTAACAGGTTCCAGAAAAAATCCTATTTACCAAAACACAAGTTTCCTTTATTCACTTATATCAAGTTCACAATGTTCAAATTTTAGGGTTATATGCTTTAGTCGTGTTCAGGAGTAATTTACCCCCATGCATGCTCTCTAGCAGGCTCAGAGTTTCAACTAGATTTTTATCCTACTTAATGCTTCCAAAATTTTCCCAAACCATTCCCAATGGAAATCTTCCCACCTTTCTGGTGATTTAAAGAATTCTTCCTAACTCCTTGTAGAACTCAAGATATGAGTAGGCGGATTTTCTAGGGAAAATTTTCCCATAGGGGACACATGGCAAGAGGAGGGGAATGCACCTTGGGTAGTTTGGCAGGTCATGGGGTGGCATAGGGAAAAATTTCCATCACAAAGCTCAAGGGAAAAAAACATTCTGCAGCCCCGCAAGTCCCTAGGGACACGTGTCAAATCCTGACACCAAATGTAAAAGGAGAAGGGAAGGGTAGAGAGGTGGGTGGATTTAGCACCTTGTACCCAACAAAGGAGGAAGGGAACCACGGAAGAACAAAGTCCGAGGGGAAGGCAAAGAAGTGGGCTGCGGGAGAAATTTTAGAAATTTTCCAAGAGCCAAAAACCCAAAACAATAAAGGGCTCCACCCTACTCATTGTCCCCCCAAATTTCCACATGGCACCTTCTCCTTGGCTGTAGGCCATGGGGCCAAAATGAAAATTTTTCCCAAAAATTTTCAAAGGGATAAAAAGTTAAAACGAACTGTGCCTTCACCTCAACCCCTAGAGGACACGTGTCACCCTCTGATTGGCTAAAGGATGGTGGAGGAAAATGGAAAACTTTTCCCAAGTAAAATTTTTCAAATGAATAAGTTTTAAGTTTGACAAAAAGTCTACCCTTCTACCGTGCCATGTGGCAGCATGTGGGGTAAAATGGGAAAGCTTTCCCCAAGAAAAATTTTTCAAAAGGGATAAGTTTTAGAGTTGGTCTACCCCTTTGAGGGTGCCACATGGCAGGCCCCGATTGGTTGCAGAATGGTAGGGGCCGCGGACCTTTTTGGGAAAATTTTCCAAAGTTTAAAATGTAAATTTTTCTATAGTTAGATTAAATCTATATTTTTTTTTTGAATGCCAAATTGAAATAAAACTTCAAGAGACAATAACTTGAGCTAAAGAGCTCAATTTTGGGAAAATGAGGACTTTTCAAAAATCCCTCGATGCCCTCTTTGCACAGGGATCATAAATTTTGGAAATTGATGAAGTTTGAGGGGTCAATTTAATGGAAGAAATCTACAGGGTTCTAATTAGTGAACTGACAATTTTCAAATTCTCAATTTGGTTAAATTAGAACTCCTTTGCTCAAAATGTTGAATAGACATGGAGGATTAGTCTAGGGAGGGTTTAGTATGTGTTAGGAAATTCAATTTTTTCAATTGATTTCAAATTTTATTTCTCCATCAATAGACAGAAAAATGACTATGCAAGTTCTAAATTAGATTTTTATAAGGTTGGAAAGTTCATTACTAATTGTTAAGGTAAATTTTAGTTTCTTAGGACTTAATGAGTCTAAATTTTAATGTTTCTTGTCTTATTGTTTGGTATAAGTTTGAACTGCTCATTTTTATTAAAAATGTGAATTCCCAGAATGAATTTTATGGCAGTGAACAGTTTCTTTTAAATTGTTATAACAATTTTATCATTTGAAAGTGCATATGGTTTCTAAACTAGTCCAAACCATTTGCTTGATTAAAACAACCATTCATTTCTAAATTAAATTACAGTTTAGATTTCAATTCTAATGCACATTTCAAATGAGAACAATACAGTTTAGCTTTCTCATGCATATTTTATTTCCATTGCAATAAAACACCGCCTCAATCACCATTTGATATTCCTATTTTAATTACAACAATGTGAATAAGAATGAGCTTGCAATTTCTTTATTGAATTCAAACATAGAACATCTTTACAACTTATCTCTTTCTTTTAACTTTGAAATACAATAAACCATACATATACATTCTTCTCATTTCTTTACAACAGAGACTGGAATACATCTCTTTACATTTCTCAATTCAAATTCAAACTTCCATTATTAATACGAAAGGTTTCACATTGCAAACATTATACAACTCATCCATTCAAGGTGGGAAAGGTTACAATGAATTTTCTCAAAAGAATGGGACTGTCAAAACTGTATATCTTCTTGCTCTAAATAGTCACATGCTAGTTTCTCCATATTTTCATCTTTGATCACAAGGAAGGGGGAAAGGCAACGCTCTCCACCCAACCAAGACATCCAATGAGAAAGGAGAAGCCATCCTTCCTCATTGGTCTCTGAGCCCCAACCATATTAAAATAGAGAATGAGAATCAACTCATGGTAACAATGGCTTCCACAACAAACATACAATAATTTCACATGCACATATCAATAAGATACACATTCCAAACAAGGACATCAATTCATAACTGCATTTGAAAACATTCACACAAAACATAGGCTTGATCAAGCAAGCCAACAAGAGCAAGGAACTATGGGGAACTACTTATGCCTCCCTATTTGGAATTGGTCATCCACCTAAATCATACCGCCAATAAACATATCAAATCCCATAACCTTATATCTCCCAACCCCTCCTTATGCCCCCCGAATTTTCTCCCTTATGCTCCGCCCCCCCAAGAGTAAGAAATGTAAGTTGTTTCTTTTCCAAGGTGGATCCCAATCCAAAACTCCCTCCACAATAAAATCAGTGCCATTGGCATCCCTTATGCCCCCCATTGGAAATCCTCGTAGCCTTCTCCTACACCAAGTCCTAAGAAATCTACCCAACCAGCCAAGAATACAAAATACATTCACCATTTCAACATGCATGCAAGAAGAAGAAAAACATTTAACGGCAAGCTCAAGTGTCTACCTCTCCATAATGGAGTTTGTTTCAAGATCCAAAAACTTTCAAATATGTCAAAGTGTAGTCCAGAACCAGCAATGTTCAAGCATGCAATGACTCCAACTTCTTCCACAACAAGCTCCCAGATTAGAAAGTAAGAAAAAAAATGTTCCCCAAGAGGAATGGATAAAGTTTCAACAACCATAAACAAGCAATGAGTTTCACTTATATAGGAGAGGGAAGAGAAGAGGATGATGTGGATCCATGTGGGATGCCACATCATTCTTCCTCAACCCCCAAGAGTAAGTCAACATCATTCACCTAAACACAATAAATAAAATGACAAAATGACTTACACACTCCAAAATGACCCATAATCCAAAAGGACTGAATTAAAAATATGTAAGAGAAGTGCAATTAAAAATTACAATTTTCATTTCAAAATGCATTATAAAGGCCTAATTGTAACCTCCAAACCATAGGTATGGTTGGTGGATCATTTTAAGAGGTGTGGGACAAATTTAACTTGTCCCACAAGCCTCCAAATTTGGCCTCCAAGGACAAATTCGAATTCTTAAGGAGATGAAGTGTTTAACCTTCCAAAAAAATTCTTACATGACTCTTACATATCCCTTACACCTTCTTACACATTTCTTACACAATCTTCCAACATTAATATTTAAAATCAACAACTTCATTAATTACATTCCATATCCCAATTTAATTTAATTAAAGTTTAACTATATGATCTCTCACATTAATCTCTCACCTTTAAATTAATTACAAGAAGGAACACATTACTAATAAAATACATACAACAATAATTAACCAAAAGGAACACATAATAAAATACATATACCATGGTCACATATAATGGAAATCCCCCCCCATGGGAATCCCTAACAAACACACACACTCACACAAAACAGTTGTCATGGTGACCTTGCTGATTTCACCCAGAATTCTAATATGGTTAGTCTCCAGTCCCCTGACATTGTTGTGATTTTTAACCTACAAAAATGCAAATACCTCATTTAGCCTTGTGGCCATATTAGAACATCCAAAATGATATAACAACATTTCAAGATCATCTAATCTCATGAATCACAACAATATCAAGAATTCAACATCATCATTTTTTAAGTCATAAATCAACTATGTCATCATCTATACTATTACATACTAGGTCTGCTCAACATATCAAATGTCACAAGTCTAAATCAACATCTATAATATGTCCATGTCAAACAATATATCATTATCCACATAAAGGAAATGTATCTAGTAATCACCATGCATAATAACTTAATCCAGATCAATAATACTCCATGATCTAACATCTAACCATCATACTAAAACAAACATAACAGTGTCCATAATACGATCAATAGTATCAAAATCAGTATCTAAAAGTGTCGAAGGGAAGTGGGAACTACATCCCCCTCCCCTTAGACTCGACTTCCTCTTGGAAGTCACTGGAACAAATGTGGAAACTACACTCATAGTACTATGGCATCCTCCTAGGTGGCTGCAGTCTCGTCGTATCTATCCCACTGTAACCGTACCTGATCAATCTCTCTACCTCAAAGGCCTAGGGTCCTATGATCTATGATACAGATGGGCTCCACCATCACCTGCCCCTGATCCTACACCTACAATGATGTCTAGTCCAACACATGAGAAGGATCTATAATGTACCTCCTAAGGAAAAAAACATGAAACACATCATGTACGCGAGACAAGCTGGGTGGAAAAGCTAGATGGTAGGCCAAAGGGCCGATACGCTCCAAGATCTCAAAAGGACCAACGAATATAGGAGATAACTTATAACCTTTTCCATAACAGATAGGGATCTTATGTGGTCTATCACAAAGGAACACCTTCATGCCCACATCAAAAATATGATCAATCCTATGTTGATCCGCATATTTCTTCTACCTGTTATGTGCCTCCTACAATCTCTATTTGATCAATACTACCTGCTACTCCATGTCCTATAAAAGAGCTGGTTCTAGAGAGACCCTGTCCTCCAACATGTCCCAACTAAGGGGTGTCCTACACTCTCTACCATATAACTCTTGGAAAGGATCCATGCCTATAGAAATCTTAAAATTGTTATTGTAGGAAAACTCCACTAAGTATAGGTACTCCTCCCACTTAGACTGCTGATCCATCACATACATCCTAAGCATATCCTCCAGAATTTGATTCACTCGCTAAGTATGTTCATCTGTCTCAGGGTGATATGTTGTGCTAAATTTAATCCTCATCCTGAGGATGTACTGCACAGCAGTCCAAAAGTGTGAAGTGTACAAAGGATCATGGTCACAAATGATCTTCTGCGGAATCCCGTACAACCTGACAATCTCATCTAAATATACTCATGCCACTGCTCTACCTGTATAAGTAGTCTTTACCGGAGAAAAGTGAGCCACTTTTGTCAATTTATCAACCATGACCATAATGGCATCGTGGTGATATCTCGACATAGGCAGCCCAACAATGAAATCCATGGAAATGGTGTCACACTTCCATTCTAGTATGGCATGAGGATAAAGAAGACATGCTGGATGTTGATGCTCAACCTTAACCCTCTAGCACTCTAAACACCATGACACAAATTGATCCACGTCTCAATGAAGTCCTCTCCAGTGGTATAACTATCGCAAGGTAGCATGCATCTTCTTCACCATGGGATGGGCTGAATAGGGTGCATGATGTGCCTCTACCAAGATGTCATGCCTCAAGCCTTCATCTCTAGGAACATATATCCTACATCTGTGCTTGAGAACACCATCTTTCTCCAATTAAAAACCATCAAACTTCCCCTCAAGGGGTCTCTGTGACTCAATCTCTACTCATACTGCCATGTAGAAGCTGTCAAGAGGAAGCTGCTAAAGAATCCTGCTCCACAAATTTGTGCTCACTGAGGTGGCCATAGCCATATGTCTTCATCTACTGAGAGCATCTACTACCACATTCTCTTTCCCATTCACATGCTCTATCTCCATGTCATACTCACAAAGCAACTCCATCCAACACCGTTAACGAGTGTTTATATTGGGTTATGTGAAGAGGTGGCGAAGACTCAAGTGATCTATCCTGAGTGTGAATCTCATTCAAAGAAGGAAATGTCTCCATCTAACCAAGGCATGCATAACTACCACAAGCTCAAGATCATGGGTAGGATAATTAATCTTGTGATCCTTGAGTTTGCGAGACTCAAAAGCTACAACCCTGCCATCCTACATCAACACACCTCCAAGCCCTGCTAAAGAAGCATTTGTGCAAACAAAGAACTCACCCTATGGATCTGGTACTGCAAGAATGGGTGTTGTAGTGAGGCACTCCTTGAGTGTCCTAAAGGCCTACTTGCATCTGTCAGACCAAACAAACTTCTTCCCTTTCCTTGTAAGGGAAGTGATAGGATGCACAATCAAAGAGAAGTCCTGAACAAATATCCGGTAATATCCTATTAATCCCATGAAGCTGCACACCTTGATCAATGTAGTGGGTGCTAGCCAATCCATAATGTCTCTAATCTTGGAAGGATTGAGTGCGATACGTTCCCCAGAAATGATATGACCCAAATACAATACCTCTGACTGGAAGAAAGCACACTTCTCCAAGTTCCTGTAAAGCTGCTGCTCATGAATACATTGGAGAACCTGTCAAAGGTGCCCCTCGTGCTCCTCATGTGTACATGAGTATATCAAAATTTCATCTAGGAAGATGATCACTAAGTGATCTAAAAAGGTCCTGAATACCCCATTCATCAAACTCGTAAACACTGTAGGGGCATTCGTCAAACCAAAAGGCACCACCATGAACTCATAGTGCCCATATCTTGTGAAGAAGGTAGTCTTATGAATGTCTACCTCCAAAATCCTCAACTGATGGTAGCCTGACTTGAGATCAATCTTAGAGAACACCTTGGCTCCCTTCATCTGATCAAATAAGTCATCACTACGAGGAAGAGGATAACGATTCTTGATCGTTACCTTATTCAGCTGGCAGTAATCAATACACAGCCGTAAGGATCCATCCTTCTTCTTGACGAAGATCACCGGTGCACCCCAAGGGGATACACTAGGATGGATAAGGCCCTTCTCCAAAATTCCCTCAAGCTGTAACTTGAGCTCACAGAGCTCCGGGGTGGTCATCTGATAAGGTGCCCATGAGATAGGCTCTGCTCTAGGAACTAGATCTTTATGGAAATTAATCTTACATGGGAGTGGCATCCCCAATAGCTCCCCTAGAAAGACATTGGAAAACTCTGTCAATATTGGATGATCATTTAGCAATGGTCCACTACACCCATCCTTTGATTTTTCACTAACTGTAATAGCATATATCTGATAATCTTGTTGCACACACCGCTTAAGCTACATAGCGGAAATGGTGTGAATAGAAACGAGTCTCCTAACCCCCGAGATCACTGACTCAACTCCTAAATCATCTGCACAAGCTATATTCTTATGATAACAATCCATCCTAGCCCTATGTGCAGATAACCAGTCCATACCTAAGATAACTCCATATGAGCCCAAAGGAAGGATACGGATATCTGCAGTAGTGATGAAAGGTCCCAAATCTACAAAACACTCCTTAACTAAGGAGTCCACAAAGATCTTGGCTCCAGAAACCATCTCGACATCCCAACTAAGACCCTACCTAATTGCCACCAACCTGCATTGCTCTACTAAATATGATGCAATCAAAGAATAAGAAGAATCAAAATAAAACAATACAAAGGTAGGAATACCACCAATGTTGCATGTGGTCTCAATGATTGTGCTCTAGTGCTCTACCTGGCGGTTCTTAACTGCTACATCAATCATGTGGCTGCATCCCATGTCACCAACTATCGGCTCTGAAATTGGTGCCTTACCCTTGTTAGGGTTTTGAGGGAAATCTCTCCAAAAATGTCCAGCTACTCCACATCCAAAGCAACCACCTGATCCTCTCCAAGGAACAACACCTCCAATAGGTTCCCTAAACATTTTTAGCATGGATCCCAATGATCTAGCTATGGTCTTTTATGGCCTCTGCTAGTGAGCTCCTGTTAACTGAGCTCTAGGTCCACCCTGTGTCCTGATGGGACCCCTAGGAGGAGGCCCCATAATATAACCTCTCTGTGCATTAGTTCTCTGTGGAGGACTATAAGTTAGGTGGGACTACTATTGATACGGACTAAAGGATGATTGTGTTATACCCTAGCCTCCATGAGGAAGAGGCACTAAACATCTCGATCTACTATACTACATCTATTGAATGTGGCTTCTGACTCAGTCTCTAGCCTATTGGGTTTTACGCCGAGTCTCCTCTATAATATAGGCATTCTCGATGGCCTCAGCTAAAGTTTATGGATAGTGAATCTGCACTGTGCCTCCAATATCCAAATTCAGGCCCCAAATGAACCTGTGAATCCTCACCTGCTCATCCTGCATATATTCTACATACTAAAGTAGATCTAGAAATATACTCTCATACTCTGCTACTGAAAGAGAAGCCTATCAGAGGTCATGGAACTCATCAATCCTTTGTTGGATGAACCTTTGTGATAGATATCTACTCCTAAATCTCTCCTCAAATATCTCCCAGGTCATTGTCTCTGAATCTACATGGATCTTCTACTCCTCTTCCCTCCACCATACTCATGCTCCATCCCTCAGTAGATGGATCGCAACATGAGCTTTCGTGTTGCTAGAGTAAGGAAAAAGCTTGAAGCAACTGCTCAAGCTCACTAGCCAGGCCTCTACCTGAAATCCAGCTATATCACCTGAGTAGTGTGAGGGCCTAAGCCTTAGGATCTCCCTGATGTGATCCATTGTTGTGGTCTGTCAGCATCTAGGTCTCTCTACATGCTCATCCCTAAGCCTAGGGCTACGAGATCTCTCTCTATGCTCTAGAACTTTGTCACTCTATCTTCTAGGTGGTGATTCTGCTCAAGCTGACTCCACATGGGAGTTTTCTCCTCTATGCTCCTCACTGAGTCAAGGAGATACCTGACCCTCAATAGAAGGATCTCTATCATGACTATCTGCCTGCCCTCCACCTAATCCTCCACGTACAGTGGCATTAACATCCTGAAGGGTCTATAGAATCTGAGGGAGAATGGATGATACACCCTCATCTGGTGGTGGTGGTGGTGGTGGTGGTGGTGGTGAGTCTGAGTCTATGTGAAGGTTCCTCCCACTCCGTTTGAGCCTCTTGCATAGACCAAAGTGAGAGTTAGTTTATTTGTTAAGCTATACACAACTTCCATGTTTACTAAAAAAATATTCAAATTCTTGCTAAGTTGGTTTCTAGATTTAAGTGTGCTAGGTTTAAGTTTTCCATGTCTCAAGTTTTCTAGTGTGCTCAAGGGTCCAAGCCTTTGAACCACTGCAATGATACCAAACTGTGATGCACGTTTAAACAACCACTTGAGACCTAAGAAACAACCTAGGGTTAGCTAGAAAATTAAGGATATATTTTTTTATTGGAAGTATCTACATTTAGGTTTTCAAACATCATTTTTCACTAACATGTTTCGTAACAAATCCTATTTACCAAAACACAAGTTTCCTTTATTCACTTATATCAAGTTCACAAGGTTCAAATTTTAGGGTTATATTCTTTAGTCAGGTTCAGGAGTAATTTAACCCAATTTCTGCTCTCTAGCAGGCTTAGAGTTTTACTAGATTTTTCTCCTACTTAACAATTCCAAAATTTCCCTAAACCATTCCCAATGGATATGAAATCTTCCCACCTTTCCAGTGATATAAATAAGTCCTTCTAACTCCTTGTATAACTCAAGATATGAGTGGGTGTAGTTTCTAGTGAAAATTTTTCCCTAGGGGACATGTGGCAAGAGGAGGGGGAATGCACCTTGGGTGGTTTGGCGGGTCGTGGGGTGGCATAGGGAAATTTTCCCATCGCAAAGCTTAAGGGCACAAAACATTCCATGACCCTGCAAGTACCTAGGGACACATGTCAAATCCTGATGCCAAGCGGAAAAGGAGAAGGGAAGGGTGGAGCAGTAGGTGGATTTAGTGCCTTGTGCTAAATGAAGGAGGAAGGGAAGAAAAAGGTGCGTGGGTCCGTGCACCCATGGAAGAACAAATTCTGAGGGGAAGGCGGAGAAGCGAGCCATGGGAGAAAGTTTAGAATTTTTCCAAGGGCTAGAAACCCAAAACAATAAAGGGCTCCGCCCTACCCGCTGCCACCCCAAAGTGCCATGTGGCATCTTCTAATTGGCTGCGGGCCGTGGGGCCAAAATGAAAATTTTTCCCAAAAACATTCAAAGGGATAAAAAGTTAAAATGAACCGCGCCTCCGCCTCAGCCCCTAGAGGACACATGTCACCCTCTGATTGGTTGCGGACCAGCGGAAGAAAATGGAAAATTTTTCCCAAGTAAAATTTTTCAAAACAATAAGTTTTAAGTTTGAAAAACAGTCAACTCTTCCACCATCCCATGTGGAAGCATGTGATTGGCTGCGGGCAGGTAGGTTTGTGGGGTAAAATGGGAAAAATTTCCCCAAGTAAAAATTTTCAAAAGGGATAAGTCTTAGAATTGGTCCGCCCCTCCCAGAGTGCCACATGGCAGGCCCCGATTGGTTGTGGAATGGCTTAGGGTGTGGAAATTTTTGGAAATTTTTTCCAAAGTTTAAAATGTAAATTTTTCTATAGTTAGATTAAATCTAATTATTTTTTTTGAATGCCAAATTGAAGTAAAACTTCAAGAGACAATAACTTGAGCTAAAGAGCTCAGTTTTGGGAAAACGAGGACTTTTCAGAAATCCCTCGATGCCCTCTTTGCACAGGGATCATCAATTTTGTAAATTGATGAAGTTTGAGAGGTCAATTTAATGGAAGAAATCTCCAGGGTTCTAATTAGTGAACTGACAGTTTTCAAATTCTCAATTTGGTTAAATTGGAACTCCTCCTTCACTCAACATGTTGAATAGACATGGAGGATTAGTCTAGGGAGGGTTTAGAGTGTTTTAGGAAAGTCATTTTTTCAATTGATTTCAAATTTTATATCTCCGTCAATAGACATAAAAACGACTATGCAAGTTCCAAATTAGATTTTTATAAGGTTGGAAATTTCATTCCTAACTGTTAAGGTAAATTTGAGTTTCTTCGGACTTAATGAGTCTAAATTTTAATGTTTCTTGTCTTATTGTTTGGTATAAGTTTGAACTGCTCATTTTTATTAAAAATGTGAATTCTCATAATAAATTTTATGGCAGTGAACAGTTTCTTTCAAATTGTTATAACAATTTTATCATTTGAAAGTGCATATAATTTCTAAACTAGTCCAAACCATTTGATTGATTAAAACAACCATTCATTTCTAAATTAAATTAGAGTTTAGATTTCAATTCTAATACAAATTTCAAATGAGAACAATACAGTTTAGCTTTCTCATGCATATTTTCTTTCCATTGCAATAAAACACCGCCTCAATCACCATTTGATATTCCTATTTTAATTACAACAATGTGAATAAGAATGAGTTTACAATTTCTTTATTGAATTCAAACAGAGAACATCTTTACAACTTATCTCTTTCTTTTAACTTTGAAATATAATAAACCATACATATACATTCTTTTCATTTATGTATAACAGAGACTGGAATACATCTCTTTACATTTCTCAATTCAAATTCAAACTTCCATTATTAATACGAATGGTTTCACATTACAAACATTATATAACTCATCCATTTAAGGTGGGAAAGGTTACAATGAATTTTCTAAAAATAATGGAACTGTCAAAACTGTATATCTTCTTGCTCTAAATAGCAGCATACTAGTTTCTCCATATTTTAACCTTTGATCACAAGGAAGTGGGAAAGGCAATGCTCCCCACCCAACCAAGACATCCAATGAGAAAGGAGAAGCCATCCTTCCTCATTGGCCTCCAAGCCCCAACCATATTGAAATAAAGAATGAGAATCAACTCATGGTAACAATGGCTTCCACAACAAACATACAAAAATTTCACATGCACAGATCAATAAGATACACATTCCAAACAAGGACATCAATTCACAACTGCATTTGAAAACATTCACACAAAACATAGGCTTGATCAAGCAAGCCAACAAGAGCAAGGAACTATGGGGAACTACTTATGCCTCCCTATTTGGAATTGGGCATCCACCTAAATAATACCACCAATAAACATATCAAATCCCATAAACCTTATATCTCCCAACCCCTCCTTATGCCCCCCCAAAGTTTCTCCCTTATGCCCTGACCCCCCAAGAGTAAGAAATGTAAGTTGTTTCTTTTCCAAGGTGGATCCCAATCCAAAACTCCCTCCATAATAAAACTAGTGCCATTGGTAATCCCTTATGCCCCCCATTGGAAATCCCTGGAGCCTTCTCCTACACCAAGTCCTAATCAGTCTACCCAACCAGCAATGAATAAAAAAAACATTCACCATTTCAACATGCATGCAAGAAGAAGAAAAATATTTAAAGGCAAGCTCAAGTGCCTACCTCTCCATAATGGAGTTTTTTCCAAGATCCACAAGCTTTCAAATATGTCAAAGTGTAGTCCAAAACCAGAAATGTTCAAGCATGTAATGACTCCAACTTCTTCCACAACAAGCTCCCAAATCAAAAAGCAAGAAAAAAAATGTGCCCCAAGAGGAATGGACAAAGATTCAAAAACCATAAACAAGCAATGAGTTTCACTTATATAGGAGAGGGAAGAGAAGAGGATGATGTGGATCCATGTGGGATGCAACATCATTCTTCCTCAACCCCCAAGAGTAAGTCAACATCATTCACCTAAACACAATAAATAAAATGACAAAATGACTTACACACTCCAAAATGACCCATAATCCAAAAGGACTGAATTAAAAACATGTAAGTGAAGTGCAATTAAAACTTACAATTTTCATTTCAAAATGCATTATAAAGGCCTAATTATAACCTCCAAACCATAGGTATGGTTGGTGGATCATTTTAAGAGGTGTGGGACCCCACAAGCCTCCAAATTTGGCCTCCAAGGAAAAATTCGAATTCTTAAGGGGATGAAGTGTTTAACCTTCCAAAAAAATTCTTACATGACTCTTACATATCCCTTACACCTTCTTACACATTTCTTACACACTCTTCCAACATTAATATTTAAAATCAACAACTTCATTAATTACATTCCATATCCCAATTTAATTTAATTAAAGTTTAACTATATGATCTCTCACATTAATCTCTCACCTTTAAATTAATTACAAGAAGGAACACATTACTAATAAAATACATACAACAATAATTTACAAAAAGGAACACATAATAAAATACATATCCCATGGTCACATATAATGGAAATCCCCTCGATGGGAATGCCTAACAAACACACACACATGAAATAGTTGCCATGGTGACCTTGTTGATTTCACCCAGAATTCTAATATGGTTAGTCTCCAATCCCCTGACATTGTTGTGATTTTTAACCTACAAAAATGCAAATACCTCCTTCAGCCTCGTGGCCATATCAGAACATCCAAAAGGATATAACAATATTTCAAGATCATCTAATCTCATGAATCACAACAATATCAAGAATTCAACATCATCATTTTTTAATTCATAAATCAAATATATCATCATCTATATTATTCTATACTAGGTCTACTCAACATATCAAATTTCACAAGTCCAAATCAACATCTATAATATGTCCATGTCAAACAATATATCATTATCCACATAAAGTAAATGTATCTAGTAATCACCATGCATAATAACTTAATCCAAATCAATAATACTCCATGATCTAACATGTAACCATCATACTAAAACAAACATAACAGTGTCTAGAATATGATCGATAGTATCAAAATCAGTGTCTAAAAGTGTCAAAGGGAAGTGGGCACTACATTTCATAAGTTGTTCTTGGGGGGGTTTTGGTGAGAAAATCTTCTTTCTTCTTATTCTTTCTCTTTCCTTCTAGCACGATTCTTTCCTTCTTTTGGTTGGATATTTCTTCATGGATATATTGTAAATGAGTACCTCATCAACCCTAGTTGTCGGGACTCATACTATGGACATGCCAATTCTATTTTGGCCCCTAGATTCACTTGGGGGGTGTTAGAGTAGGTATTTACCTTATATTAGGTTCACTTAGGTACTTTATTTACCTTTATTGTATTTATCCTCACCCACTTACGTGTGTGGGTATTTATTTTTATTTATTTAGATATTAGGGGGATATTATCTAGTTGTTAGGTATAGTTCTTTCCTTGATCTATGGTATTGACTAGATCCTTGATGTCTATTTCACTCCTAAATCTATGGTCTTGACTAGTTCTTTGAAGACTAGTTCTTTCCTTGATTTATGGCTTGATCTATGACCTTGAATGGTTATTAGATTTTTATTTCTTACCTATATAACCAAGGCCCATTCTCATTATATTTCATTGAGTTCCATAATAATATATGATATTGTTGCTCGTTTGTTGTCAAAGGTTTATGTAAAGTGATTATGGAGAATTAATTTTATCTTATTAATCATGGTGTTTCATTAGCATTTGTGTTCTTGGATTAGTATGATATGGTTATCATTCCTTTTATGAACTACCTGAAATCACTGGTGATTCCCCAAATCTTCAGCGATTTTCTCCTATTAACTCTATAAATACGAGTTCCATATATTCTTCCAGGTTAATTGATAATGATTTGGGGCGTAGCCTTAGACAAGATAATTAATGTTGTATTATATCCTTCTTCAATTATTTTCCCCCTTATCCATCTATTTGAAGTTATTGTTGATGCAAAATCACAACACCCCTAGATGTTGATCAGGCTTCTAGGTTGATCACTAAGGCATCCAGTGTGATTGCACAACATGGAAACCTCTCTCCAAGTATGGGACTTGTGAAACCGAGAGAGGAATCTCCAGAGAAGGCTGGTTCCTACTCCTAAACTACCTGCCACAAGCTATTCCAGTGTAGGCAAGCTAATCTAATCCTAATCTAACCATGCCAAGGAGATAGAGAGAGAGAGAAGGGAAAAACAGCAAAAGCCTACACTAAAACGGTGATACACCAGAGAAGAAGAATGTTGAACATCTATCAAAACTGCCATGGGACAAAGAGAGGTGAGCAATGGGAAGGATGGATAGATGCATCACAGGCCCAAGGATAGATTTCACACAGAAAATGTCCCAAAACTCCATGAACACAGCTCCAGACCTGCAATGAACATTCAAACATGCACAGATACCTGCAATGAAGAGAGGCAAGAAGAGAACAAGCAAAAATGAGGAAGGATGGATAGATGCATCACAAAACACGTTTTGTTGCTCCAGAAGTTTACACAGAACATCATTCCATTAATAAGAGGCAAAAATGCCATTACAGAGCAAGGGAGGAGGCTCGAGCTCCATTTTCAACCCTAGAGAAGAAAAGAAGGGAGGGAAGAGCAGAAAAGATGAACCACCTTTTTTTAAAATGAGCCAAATCTGGCTTTTTACATTGCATGGGTCGAGCCCAGGGGACAGAAACATGGGAAAACGTGCAAGCCCATTCCTCATTGACTGCAGATGCATTAAATCAGCATGGAGGATCTTACCAACCCATACCCTGTCACTTTGAGTGATTTTGGAGGAGAATGTGACCCATGTGCATTAATTTGGCCACTGAAATGTCACTTCTGGCCGTGCTGAAGAAGAATGCGACCCATTAGCATTAAAACAGGTTGTTGAAACGTCACTTCTGGCCATTATCATGTGTCAGATCTGTTTCTCAATTTTCTCTCTTCATACTGCACCAAAACTCAAGATTGATCCTAGAATCATGTAGATAATTTCATAAGCTTTCCGTTGATATAAAGAACGTGCAAATCCGAGCTCTGGATCGAAAGTTATGGAGGTCTGAAGTTTTAGGGCACAAAACAGGCGAAAACGTGTTTTGAAATCTTTCCCACGCTCTGCCACTTGGATGACACGTGGCACGCTCTGATTGGTCGCATGATTCTCTCTCCTCCACCTTTCGGTAGGATTTCTTTTGAAATTTTGACCTTTTGATGATTTTGGGACTTTTTCCACCTTTTTCCCGCGCCCCCGCCACTTGTATGACACGTGGCATGATCTTGTTGGAGGACAGGGCATGGGGCTTCCTTTACTTTTAGCCTTTTTGGGGAACTCGGCCAAATTCTCTAACTTCTCCCCGAGCTCCGCACTTCCTTGCTCTATTGGACACGTGTCTAATTCCTATTGGCTCGGGCCAGCGCTTCAAACCTTGCCCCTTTGACTTTTGGACTTTTCTCTTGTGAGGACACGTGGCAGCTTCTCATTGGTTTTCGAGCTTTTCGGCTCTCCGCGTCCCGTGCGTCCCTTTTTCCCATTTGGCACAGTGCTCCTTGTGTTGATTTCAGCCGAACCGGCCGGTTCGCATCCATTTGTCCCAAATGTCCCTGTTGCTTACGGACTGCCTCGACTCTTTTCACCCGGTTCGGCTGGTTCGCGTCCTCGCGGCCCAGATGTCCCAATTGCTTCCAGACTATTTGTGCTCATTTCGGCCGATTTGATCGGTTCGGGTCTTTTTGTCCCGAACGTCCCGAGCAACACTTAGTCATTTTTTTTTCCTCTTTCGGCTGGATCGGCTTCTCGCGCCCGCCGCGTACTTTTGTTCCATTTGTCCCAAATGCTTAGCGGGCTGTTTGTTCCCATTTCGGCCGAACCGGCCGGTTCGGGTCTTTTTGTCCCACTTGTCCCACTTTGCTTAGCGGGCCGCCTAGAGGCTTTTCGGACGATCCACGCCTTTCTGTCCCACACGTCCCAAAGGTGACCTTGAGCAAGACTTAGCCAATTTTCACGATTTTTCCTGGATCAACCTACTTGCCTTTCTGCAACTTTTTCACATTTTCTCAGAGCTTGCTCCTTCCTTCTTTGGCCAGGGGAGTTAGAAAAATATCTGAGGGAACCTCAGAAACATGATGTTTGCTCTGAATCAATCAATGTGCCTGGGACTTGAATATTTTGATGCATGTTATCAAAATTACCCAGGGGGGTGAATTTTGGATAACATTTTGGTGACTCAGCGGGGTCGTCTGCCTGCTAGATGAATGATCAGTAGCCTGAAGCAATCCATTAGGCATGGAGTCATGAGTAGCGGCCTGAAAACTGATCTGAACTTTGAAAACCTACCTCTGAGCCGTTAAATCCCACTGGGCATGGAGTCATTCTCACCAAAAGGCCACTGAAATGAACAGTGCAAGAGCAAAACCAGCAACACCAAAAACTATGTACAGAACTGAAAATCATACATGCCCCAAATGGAACATGCAGAGTGTGCACAAGCACTTCTTCAGCTGAAAGAAAACCTAGCTACTCTACTCTAACTGGAAGCAAAGGCAAGCTAAACAAACCCTGCAACTGGTTGTGCAAAATAGCTTCCTTTCTTCAAAATTGGCAGCCATGCAATTGATTTGGCACTGATCATGGCTGTTTGGATGGATGGAAAATCAACAAGAAGCTGGTCTTCTATCCAAATCATCAAGGTATCTACTAAAAAATACAATACCTCTTTTAGTTGTTCTGCATTTGGATTGAAGAGGTATGGCAGCTGATCCTTGGTACTTTGTAGCTCATCCTCATGCCCAGAAGTGAGCATGACTAGTTGTGGATTCTCCTTTGGCTCCAATGAAGCCAAATACCTGATTGGGCAAGGTCTGATCTGTTTGATATGCCCATAGCTCTGATTTTCAACTCCAAGAATGGAGTCTTCTTGTATACCCTCTTGGGTGAATGGTGTGGAAGTAATGGTGGAATCCTTCTGTCCTTTCTCTTCCTCCAATGAAGAACATGGAAGATTTAAATCTTCCAATTTTGATTCCAAAGGGCTGCTATAAGATGCGGGCTGTTGCAAATGAATGCTCTCCTCCACGACAGTAGACTCTGGTGTTTGGAATGTGGATGATGAAAGAGAGAATGGTGAAAACTCAACCGGCTCTTCTCCATCAAAACAGTCCTCCAAATCTGACAAGTAAACTTCCTCATTGCTATCCTGCTACAAATGTTCAACCTCTCCCATGGCATTCTCTTGATCTGCAACTCGATCACCATGGTTTCTTTCATCCTCCAACATTGAGTTTGAGGGGTCAAACTCTTCTTCAGTACCAGAACTTGAGAGAGATGAAGTAGAGAGAAGAACTGAAGGTTCTTCTATAACCTGCTTTGTGCTCAAACCCTTTGGATCTGCACTTTTCTCCTCCACAGCTAGATTGTGCTCCTCTTTTTTTGGATTTGGAGCAGCTTCTCCTTCCTCTACTACTTGAAGAGAATCTTGCTCTTGATAAAACTCTTCCTCTAGCATGAAGTTTGTAAAGTCAAACTCTTCAATTTGCTGCTCTAGAGGACAAGTTGGGACTGCAAGATCTTCTTCTTCAACAAAATCAGTCCTCACCACCATTTGTTCAACCTTAGCCTCTTCTGTAGGCTTAACCGTCAAGGGGATCTTTGTCATCCCAAATCTAAGAGCCCAACTCTTCAGACTTTGAATTTCTTCATCTTTGTTTGGCCTCTTTTTTTGCTGTTGTTTTCCTTGACTGGCATTCTAATTTTCATCCTCCCAACATGGATTTGGGAATGCAAGAGGAGGGATAGGTTGAAACTCAACTGATTTGACAATTTTTTGTGGTGGTGGAGGAGGTGAAACCTCTTGTTTCTTTGGAAGAGGGGGTGTTTCTGTTAGCTCTTGTGGAGGGGATGACTGTTTGGAAGGGAAAAGGAAAGAAGAATTAAGATGGGGTGGAAGACTAGGGGATGGAGGGATTGATTCAACACTTGGGATAGCAGATGGAGGGTTTGAAACTTGACACTGCTGAAATGAAACAGATTGGGAAAGAGGAAAAGAAAAGGAATGAGAAGATGTGCTTACCCGTTGACAAGGTTGCTGAATACTTCTCTCATACACCTCTATTTCTTCAATCCACTTTGCAAGCAAAGGCAGCGTTGCAATCATGAAGTCAAGCTTCTCCTGAGGGTTGTAATGCCTTGGAAAAGGTCCCACCCATGGACAGGGTGATCCACAACCGATTCCAAATGCTCTCATCTGTGCCTGAGCCCTGGACTGCACCATCCCCTCCTCCATCTTTTGGATTTTCTCCAACAGACCAGCATCTTAGATCTAATGGTCTTCATTGTCTGCATACTCTTGCTCTTGGAAAGCTCCATAGCCAAACTGACTTTGGCACTGCTGTTCATATGAGTATGCATGCTGATCTTGAATCTGCTCAAAATGCTGATTTGGAGGATTTGTAAAACATGTTGGAGGTGGAATATATTGTTGTTGTTGATGTGAATTCCATGATGGAAATGAAGTCATGGTTGCACAACTTCATGGAATGGAAAATAATGAAAGGGATGGAAAGAAGGATGAATGAAAATGGATGGAAACGGGTCTACAACCTCAGAGAAATGGGTTGCTGATCAGATGGAGTCGCCAGATGTGTTTGCAAGTGCCTCCAAAGGCTGAAATCTTCACAGGAACACACCAACCTGCAAAACATGAAGTGGAAGACCTCTAAGGTCCCACTGGGTGTGCCAAAACTGTTAGTGGTCACACGGTGGCTTAAGATTTTCTATTTGATAATGAGACACCTCTGAAAGATGAAACTCTAACTTCTGTGATGTCCCACCGGGCGTGCCAAAACTGTTGATGTAAAATCACAGCACCCCTGGATGCTGATCAGGCTTCTAGGTTGATCACTCAGGCATCCAATGTGATTGCACAACATGGAAACCTCTCTCCAAGCATGGGACTTGTGAAACTGAGAGAGGAATCTCCAGAGAAGGCTGGTTCCTGCTCCTAAACTACCTGCCACAAGCTATTCCAGTGCAGGAAAGCTAATCTAATCCTAATCTAACCATGCCAAGGAGACAGAGAGAGAGAGAGAAGGGAAAAATAGCAAAAGCCTACACTAAAACGGTGATACACCAGAGAAGGAGAATGTTGAACATCTATCAAAACTACCATGGGACAAAGAGAGGTGAGCAATGGGAAAGATGGACAGATGCATCACAGGCCCAAGGATAGATTTCACACAGAAAATGTCCCAAAACTCCATGAACACAGCTCCAGACCTGCAATGAACATTCAAACATGCACAGATACCTGCAATGAAGAGAGGCAAGAAGAGAACAAGCAAAAATGAGGAAGGATGGACAGATGCATCACAAAACACGTTTTGTTGCTCCAGAAGTTTGCACAGAACATCATTCCATTAATAAGAGGCAAAAACACCATTACAGAGCAAGGGAGGAGGTTCGAGCTCCATTTTCAACCCTAGAGAAGAAAAGAAGGGAGGGCAGAGTAGAAAAGATGAACCACCTTTTTTTAAAATGAGCCAAATCTGGCTTTTTACATTGCATGGGTCGAGCCCAGGGGACAGAAACGTGGGAAAACATGCAAGCCCATTCCTCATTGACTACAGATGCATTAAATCAGCATGGAGGATCTTACCAACCCATACCCTGTCACTTTGAGTGATTCTGGAGGAGAATGCGACCCATGTGCATTAATTTGGCCACTGAAATGTCACTTCTGGCCGTGCTAAAGAAGAATGCGACCCATTAGCATTAAAACAGGTTGTTGAAACGTCACTTCTGGCCATTATCATGTGTCAGATCCGTTTCTCAATTTTCTCTCTTCATACTACACCAAAACTCAAGATTGATCCCAGAATCATGTAGAGAATTTCATAAGCTTTCCGTTGATATAAAGAACGTGCAAATCCGAGCTCTGGATCGAAAGTTATGGAGGTCTGAAGTTTTAGGGCACAAAACAGGCGAAAACGTGTTTTGAAATCTTTCCCGCGCTCTGCCACTTGGATGACACGTGGCACGCTCTGATTGGTCGAGTGATTCTCTCTCCTCCACCTTTCGGTGGGCTTTCTTTTGAAATTTTGACCTTTTGATGATTTTGGGACTTTTTCCACCTTTTTCCCATGCCCCCGCCACTTGTATGACACGTGGCATGATCTTGTTGGAGGACAGGGTGCGGGGCTTCCTTTACTTTTAGCCTTTTTGGGGAACTCGGCCAAATTCTCTAACTTCTCCCTGAGCTCTGCACTTCCCTGCTCTATTGGACATGTGTCCAATTCCTATTGGCTCGGTCCAGCGCTTCAAACCTTGCCCCTTTGACTTTTGGACTTTTCTCTTGTGAGGACACGTGGCAGCTTCTCATTGGTTTTCAGGCTTTTCGGCTCTCCGCGTCCCGCGCGTCCCTTTGTCCCATTTGGCTCAGTGCTCCTTGTGTTGATTTTGGCCGAACCGGCCGATCCACGTCCATTTGTCCCAAATGTCCCTGTTGCTTCCGGACTGCCTCGACTCTTTTCGCCCGGTTCGGCCGGTTCGCGTCCTCACGGCCCAGATGTCCCAATTGCTTCCGGACTGTTTGTGCTCATTTCGGCTAATTCGGCCGGTTCGGGTCTTTTTGTCCCAAACGTCTTGAGAAATACTTAGTCATTTTTTTTTCCTCTTTCAGCCGGATCGGCTTCTCGCGCCCACCGCGTACTTTTGTTCCATTTGTCCCAAATGCTTAGCGGGCTGTTTGTTCCCATTTCGGCCGAACCAGCCGGTTCGGGTCTTTTTGTCCCACTTGTCCCACTTTGCTTAGCGGGCCACCTAGAGGCTTTTCAGCCGATCTGCGCCTTTCTGTCCCACACGTCCCAAAGGTGACCTTGAGCAGGACTTAGCCAATTTTCACAATTTTTCCTGGATCAACCTACTTGCCTTTCTGCAACTTTTTCACATTTTCTCAGAGCTTGCTCCTTCCTTCTTCGGCCAGGGGAGTTAGAAAAATATCTGAGGGAACCTCAGAAACATGATGTTTGCTCTGAATCAATCAATGTGCCTGGGACTTAAATATTCTGATGCATGTTATCAAAATTACCCAGGGGGGTGAATTTTGGATAACAGTTATCAGCATATCCTAGAAGCATCTGTGTAATTTTTATAGTTATCTCCAATAATTTTAGACCTGCAACAAAATCCCTAAATATTATCTAAATCACATATGATTCATAGAAATCTCTAGAAATTCTATAGATCACTGAAAATATCCTGAAGTCATCTTTCCGACACATTTTTCCATTTGTAAAATAGAGCTACGGTTCACAAGTTATCATTAGAACACTAGAGGTTGGTTTTTTCATCAAATTCAGAGCTTCACCATCAATAGAACCATCATCCACAGTCATCTCATATCTAGTGATATCATATTTTCAGTCTTATTAGTCAATTGGAATTAGGTAAGTGCCTTTCATTCATGTCATTGTCTTAATAAATCATCATTTAATAGCTTAAATCATTTCCTTTTATTCATCTGTTTATCATCTATTTTATCATTGATAGATTAATTTCATGAATGAGGATTGACATCCTTTTAAGGAAATCCATTGACTTCTAGGGACTAGCAATTTCCAAGAAATCCATCATATATTTGTCTAATTCCTTTGTGTGTAGTGTCTTTGATTTGCATTTTTAACTATAAGAAAAAGAAGCTTGATTCATTCTTCACGGAGTGCAAAAATCTAATCAAACATTCCATCACATCTCACGGGTATCATGAAAATCCCGCCATATCAAGGTTTGGAAGGTCTTATCAGCTTGCTTGAAAACATAGGTTGAATACTGGTAACATTTTTCTAGAACATGCACACTTTACACATTCACGATATATGTTGTTTGATATCTACTCTCACATGCTACAGACATTACCACATGATGCACTCTAGTTCCATAGCCCATACTAGAGTTTTGAGGGTCTACATCTCAAATGGACCTCACCACACTCATGCATTCAATCACTCATTCAATCACACACACACTCTACACTTTGCACTTTGATGATAACATATTTTTAGTACACACAATTCAATACATTTCTCAATGACACACTCTTTCTCTAAAATTCATTCTTGACTGCTGAGGGGGCATGTAAAAATGT